>JAQFYT010002709.1:0-12214 GCA_034694925.1 Ceratophysella denticulata
CGTAAACGTAAACGAAACGAAACGGATTTTCCGTTTCGGATGGCGTTTTGAAACGAAACGCCGGGAACCCTAGCCAACACTCACAGAGAGTAACTTCGAATTCTTAATGAGTATATCACAAACTAAATGTGCGTAAATAACATAAATAGTTATGATTTGTGATGAACTGCTTAGCATCTCCCTTTATGCGCCATCTTAATAAAATGAAAAACAACAAAATATTCGGATATAGGCACGTTTAAATGTTCCGGTTTCCGGCGTGCATACAATCTTGGCGCAGTCATAAATAACCCTACTGGCACGGAATTGTATAATACAAATTTTTCGACTTTACGGATAAAACTAGCATTATTCATGGGAATATAGGAATGGTAAATGCGTGCTCCAAAGTATAATTTGACGCTCTTTTCAATGGTGCACAAAGTTACGCGGACAATCTACATAGGTGTCCTTGTTACAAATGGCGGATGTCTCTGACACCTCCAAAACTTTAAATTTTTACAAATTTCACCTTATTCCTTTACTTATAGTTCGTGCAATGATCAATACAATATTTGAAAATCGTTATATTTTACTTTAGAAACGACATTGAGCATTTCAATATTTGAATGAATAATACTCGTTTTATACATAAAATCGTATAAAATATAATACGTGCGTACCTACCGGTATGGGTTTAAATACAAGTAGCGACATATTCAATATATGAGAATACTTTAACACATCGGTATGCCTTGAAAATGTTGAACTCATTTGGCTAGTAGGCAAAATATCAACTTAAATATTTATTTAATTCCAATATTCTAAATGTTAAAGTGTATGAATAGTTTCCATTTCACATTAGGTATATAAAACCAGCGAGAGCCTTCTTTCAATTCCCCTTCGTTCGGCCTTTCCAGTGACTAATTATTCATCATACTATTCCAAAATTCAAAGGTTGGTCCGATATTTCCTGCCTTTCCGACGATTGTAACGAATTGGCCGTTTGTTCCGTTTTACTCGGACATGCGCGGGCGGTACCACTGCTGAATCTTTGTGTTCAGCATCTTTCAAATTCTGAGCCGGAGTTGACTTCAGAGGTTGGACTTCGAATTTCTTTGGTTTAGATTCCATTTCATCTTCGGGGACTAGCACGTGCTGCTTTTCTGGTTTTTCTTGCTGAGTTTTTTCATATCCTTGTTCCGGTTTAGAATTTGATCCCAAGTCTAGGGCTTCGTTTGGATTCACTGGAGTTAAAAGGATATCGCCATCATACGCCGGCAGATCGTCAAGCGGCGTTCCGATTGTACCCGAAACAAGCAGTGCAAAGGTCAGGAAAATTAGGACCATCTGGGTTCAAATACAGATATATTATAATAACATGATTCCTAGCGTTGTTTTCTAGATACACAAATAATGTGCAAATGCTTACTAAATACTGATAAAATAATATTAACTTACGGTAGTTAGAGTTCGCGTTTGGAATTCCACGTCGAGTAAAAGTTGACCAGAAACTGGTGTAAATTACGCTCGATAATTCGAGATTTTTTGCAATACGCGACAAAGTATTGTTAATATATGTATCGCTTCGTAAGCGGAATAGTTGTAATTGTATCATCTCATGGTCTTTATATACTCTATTACAGCTCATGATTTAATTCAGTGTCTGGAACAATCCGAGACTTGAGATTGACTTGCAAATGCTTATTCGCCCACTCAAACCGGGGTGATAAATGAAACGTAACCTATACTAAAAACCGAAAGATTTCCATTGTACTTCTGTAGTAAGTAAAGCTGATCCTGAGTCACTTAATAGTTTATGTGTCTGTTACGAGCAGCGTGGAGGTTAGTGAAGCTCACTACTAAAACGTCCTAATCCCAAATAAGCTTGTGAAAACCAATCAGCATAATTGAACTTAACTATTCATGTAATTCAGAACACTCGTATGAACAAAGCCGTCGTCAACAACTTATTAAACCCAATATCTCATTAAAACCGCCTCCTTCGAGATTCTCTGCTCTTGAATATCAACGCAGGTAGTAAATAGATAGTGTTAGACATTATGTCATGCTTTTGTAATGCAGAATGAGACAATTTACGCCTAAAAATAGTGATGCGCACTCTTGTTTATTTCCGCATTAGACTAAATTAAACACTTAAGATTAAGATATCATACATTAAGTCAGAACTTGCTGCGTCATTAAAAATGAAATTTGCTTGATATTTAATTAAATGAGAGAAAATGTTTTCTATCAAGATACTGCTTTAATACATTGGTATCGGAAGTCACTGTAGCTTTATTATCGAATCAATATTGGGCATAGTTATTCTTAATGTGGTATCGGATTTTGTGCTTATTTCGTTTCTCGACGGGATGATCCGTGGTCGTGGAAGATTCCCCGGATTCACTGGAAGATTCCTCTGTTGTTGTGCTAATTCCATTTCCGTCCTCATCTGAGCTCAGTTCCACGATTTCCACGATACGAGGTCGAATGTAGTCGACAATAAGGAACACATCCCCAGGATTAGAACTCGCGTCACCAGTATTGATACTTTCCATATCCTGACTTTGAGCCGTCATAGTTAGAGGCGTAGGGTTTATTACGGCGGTCATTGCAAAGCCCAGCGTCGCCAGAAACGCCAAACACATCGTCATCTGTGGAAACTCTTTGAATTAATTCCAGTCCCATACCATAAAAAAACCGCCTCGTTTAAACAAGATTTTATTGATTGAATAACAATAGATTGTCGAATATTTTTATCGAAACCAGTACAAATTTCGCATTTTGTAGATTTGCCTAATGTGGGACTGTAAGAAACCAATAGCATAAGCCGAGAAGTAACAAGTTAACCCAAATATCTGTGATTGATTTACTAAATTCAATCTGACCACTAATGTTGCATACTACTAATGTTTTACCTATAATCCGGTTTTGAAGCGCGATTGAGAAATCTTATTTTAAAAATAACCTGTTATGTTATTCCAAGCGGCAATGCTGGTTCGTATACCCAATAGTTTCTAGTTATACTTACCTTCTGCATTATAGCGGTGGATTTGACTCACACAAGTAGCACCGACTGAGACTAACTGATAAGTATCGAGTATTACCTGATTTCATCTGACCAGGCTTTTATAACGACGCTATTTTAATAATTGTAAGCAATTAAATTCAACACCCTCATTACAGAACGGGTAATACCTTTTGTCCAGTCATAGAATTCAAATGTTCTCATTAGGTAATTCCGTCTGAACTCACCAGCACAAACAAAGGAAAAAATTATGGTGATTCGTTTCCTTGAATTCATTTTTAGCTTCATTTGGAATATTTTCTGGAATTCACAGACTTTGCTCAGCCTTGATTGCCCTGCGTAATTTCATGACTTCATCATTGAATTGATGCTGCTTCGTTAGGTGCAACAGAACACGACTAGTATATGTTAGGTATTTTAAAATATGAGATACAATTCTAATGTAATGTGGTCTATCGCTGTCCAACACAAGCTTCATACTTGCAAGTATTGGGCAAAGATTAATGCAGTAGATTCTTATGAAACGTGTACATCAGTTCCGAGTATTTACATTTCGTCTTGTTTAATTTAAACAATCCTATAGAACATCGAATATAAAAAATGATGATATGCATCTGATTTCGTTAATTAGTCAACAGTCATTGACGGGTTTCACATACGTAGGTAACACATGCTTCGGCTTGGCTTTGTAATTTCAAAACTGATGGTAGATATACTAATTCCTAAAGGATGATATTGGAGATGCGAATGAGTCCAGTGAGCATTTACATTACTAAGGATTTATAAACCAGAAGAACCGAAATTATTCAGAACACCTCTCCGATAGCATTAAAGAATCATGCTTTCGGTACATAATTGATTGAGTTTTCCGGTACGTCTACAAAGATGCATACGTGGTTTAATGCACCATTCATTTGACAGGAGGTAGGACGAAGTTGATAATGAAGATTTGATAACAACAATTCGGTCAGCCCACCGTACAGTACATATGAAGAAATTGAAAATCTAACTCCCACTTGAGTGATGACTGATGACACTTCTGAAACAACTGTAGTGCAACAGTTCTATATGCAACTAAGTAATGCCCATGCACTGTGGGCATGTTCAACCTGCTACAGAGTTAACTAGATACCATTATAATACTGATTTTCTTTGTCCGGCTCAGAACATTGAATGATACAAAATTAGAACCAACAAGACTTTGGAAAAACTCCCACTAAAATATTTAAGGGTCTTCTACATGTTGCGGCTAATAGCCGCAGCGATAGCATACTGTTGCTTAACTAAAAGTTAAAGCTGCCATTCTGTTCCCGATACCGAGTGGCGAGAGTGCGGATCAACCACAAAGAGGTGAGAAGGGAAGTCAGGCTGGGAGGTTGGGCTCAGAGGCAGGACTCCGACCTTGAATCGGCAAATAATTAATTTAAAGTTACTGATCAAATAACTTCCTACTCCTCCGTTTATACAAATCGTAGTGACTTCTTGTTTGGTGCATTGGATTCAGGGCAAGTTTTTCGCCAACTTCGGCGTTCTGATTCTCAATTACCTACTTGTATTTGACCAGAGTTATGCACACTAACATCTCCCACCAAATTAGGGTACAACTTAAATATTTAATTTCTCCAACTAGGGATAACTATTCGAAAATCTGGACTCCGGAACTGTAGATCTGGTTAATGCGAATCGATAGCACCAACTCCGAAGTCTCAACGGTTAATATTAACGGACTAGTAGGAATTAGAGTGTTATACATGTATTTAGCATGGACAAAACAACGTGAAATACGGCCTTAACGAGGTCTGCTAGTGGCTTATGTGAGATTCTCTGATACAAGTTGGCGGTTAAGGCGCGGCCCATGCTTGGAATACTAGAGCAGACTCAACCCAACCACAACCAACTCTTTGCCACGCTGCGCCGAACGCCGAACCCCAAGAACGGGTTCGGCGGAAAAGCTACTCCGCCGAAACGACGCAGAGCACTACGACAAAAAAACGCTCGTTGGAATCAGAGCCGCTCTGGCCATAATTCTCGAGTTAGCATGATGTTTTTAAAAATGTATTTCCGAAAAACACTTTTCAAAAAGCCGCTTTGAGCGGTTCTGGAAGACATACTAACCCGAGAATTGAGGAACAGTCCGTCCGATTTCCAACGCGCTCAAACGTCCAAATCGGTTGGAAAATAACGGCGGAGTACCGTATTAAAATAGGGCCTTAATAAATAACTGCACCTGCTGAGTAAATGTATTGAATGGTTGGTTATCTATTTTAGGAGCAATGAATGGACATATATTACCGTACTGCAGGACAAAAGGTGAAAGATATTTTTGACCCTTCAGAGTGGTTCAACTGTTATACTGAAGGGTAAAGGGTTGTATGTATGGTAAAAAAAAATTCAGGGTTCATATCCAAGTGTCCACTTGTAGGCAGGTATGTTAAATCCCAAAACTAACCCTGTCTACGGCAGCTCTGAACCCAACAGATTAGGAAATATCTGTACTTAAATTAGTTCTGATGAGGTTTTGCATATGGTAACAGTTTTAAAAACTACATCCGAATCCCAGGTACTGATATCGAGTGCGATCCCGAGGTAGCATGCGTTTCCCTAACCTAACCTTACTGCTAGGAGAAATTATATGTTACAAAATTGTTCGAATAACCCAAGTTTAGCTATTTAAATAGCAATGAAACGTATGTTCTTCTAAGCCAAAATAAAATTTTGACACCTCCGTAAAAAAATTAAAACCAGTTTTAATCTATTAATCAATCAAACTAATAAAATAATGCCAACTTGCCTACAATAAAATAGTGCACGATTCTGTGTGTATTTACCAGAACCGTATACAGTTGAATGAATAATTGAATTGTCTATATACTGTATGTCATAATTAAACTATTCTATTCATTGGAGCAAGATGTAGGTATTGTACACAATCATTCCAAGAGTGTAATTAAATATTTGAATCAGTATCTGATCATAAATCGACGATGTGAGACATCAATATAAGATTTGTCCAATTATTCAAATATTTTGATTCAACCAATGCGAGTATTTAAGTCTTAATACAGAGTATCATTGTTTCGACTCTGATTTGTTGAATTGTTATCGGGATAAAATGTATTTTCTTGCTTGAAAATACACAACCTATTGATTAGTGGATAAAAATACCTATGAAAATAAATCCACTCAACAGTCCAACATAGAGTAACTCCAATTTAACTGTGTAAAAGGCCTTATACATTCATTTCAGGTAAATATTAGGTGCATATTTGTCTTCAAGTAGACAGTAAAAAACAATTTGGAAAAGTATATCTTCGAAATGGAGATGCAAAAATACTTTAAATTGAAGGAATTTGTTTTAGAATTAAATTTATTCATTATCCTGGCTAACATTGAAACGGTTAAGCTGATTTCCCGGTTTTGTTTTAAAAGGCCTGGTCCACTTATTATAGTCAATATTCAGTTTTGAACCCATAGCCTAGATGATCTATAGCATTATTTCTACCGGGATAGACGACAAACCTTGCTGCGATGCTAGCTGTGATCTCCATGAGTTGCCTTGCTCATCCCAGTATACGTACGTGTGTACTGAGATCTAGAATTCAGTCTAGATAAACCCATAAAATCCTCCTGGGTCAATAGATTAACAGTTATTAGTCAAAAAATACTGTCTCAGAAATAAGCAGACAATGAAAGATTGTTAGGGTAAGAACAAGAACAAGTCCAGTTCTCTGTGTTCCAATTGAGCTTGGGATATTAAGACGTTACCTACAGATCAACTAAAGGACTAAACACCAATTCTACTTGTGAGTTATAAATATGGAATTATCACAATTGAAGAAAATTCAAGACAAACTGGTAAGTGCCTACTTAATTCTATCATATTTAATAGAATAACTTTATATTCTAAATCATCATTAAGACCTGTTGGGAATGTATTAGTTTTCTGTATTTGGGACTTACGAATCTAATTTTTTCTGTACGACATTATTTTTATATGTTTAATCTAATTGTATATCGAATTAATTTCAGTTATTTCATGCTCGTCGCATGAATTTGATGAAGTTAAGGTCCGACTTGGCCCACATCAATTTGTCCCAAGTGACCTATGAGCATCAATATGCTATTGACGAAGAAAAGTTTGCTGGACAGGCAGTGGATCAGGAGGATCTGTATGTTAAGATGGCGGAGGATGCCCTCCAGAGGGCGAAGGATGCCCTCCAGGGGGCGAAGGATAGACGCAAGAGGGCGGAAGCAACGCGGAATTCCGCAGAACTAAAAAAACTGGAATATGAGACGATTATCGTGACCGCCAAATCGGAAGTTGAAGTAGCAGAAAATGAAAAATCGAAAATTCGTGAAGACCAAGCAAAACTAAAACGCCAAATTCAGGATTACGACAAGGAAATATTTTCCAATTCCGTAAGCGTTAAATTATTTATTCATTTCTTGGTGTCATTACTTTGTGTGGCCCATCGCGTTTTGAGACCTGAAAGCTTTTGTTAGGTTAGGTCAGGAAGAAACTCAAATTTTTAACCGGGTGACCACACACGACAATACAATCCATATTTGCGGTACAAAGCCAAGCTTTCTAGGGAATAATTTCTTTCTGGGGTTTTTTTATGATTAACCTACTCTTTATCAACTGGATTGTGGGTTTCTCCTGCTTTTTGTTTTAAATTACCGGAGTTTGCTTCTAATATTTGCAGCAATAAATACACCTTCCAATGACTTGAAGGCGGCTAGATTTAGTTAAAAATACAAATGTCTGAGTATAAAGTCAAAGCCAACCAAAACTGTTCATTCAAACTTGACATATTTTATACGTTTTTGGTTTCGTTTTGGGTTAGCTTTTGCTGTATGTGTGCATGTTGGTTAAAGTTCCTTTTATTACAGAGAAGAGGTTAAGCTGGATTTCAACAAGCTGTTTACGCTTGATTCAGGCTTAATTTAAGGTGAGTGAAATATTTAGTATTGATAGACCACTTGCATTACTCGGGGGTGCCGACTTCATTTTTGAGGTGCTGTCTTGCAAATACAATCTCTATCTTCATGATGGTACGGCATTGAAACTTTAATGATCAACAAGTTAGCTAACTAAATTGTTCGAAATTTCAAAGTAATTTTCATGGAAAACTGAACTTGTGGATCGATGCCTTAGCAGGAATATGCGGTAGAACAATTGTAATTAGTAGGAACCCAATAGTACCAAGGGGAGAGCTGTTGTCGTAGTTATGCAAGTGGACTATTCCATAATGCGGTCTATTTTGCGCAGTCTACATATATATACTTCATATAGCCTGTTTTAAATTATTTCTACCTTATTTTCCTTTTTCTCATTTCTCTTCTTTTTTGTAGATCACATACTCCATATCGACAACGTACTCGTATGTGGTCTGCTTCTTCTTTCTCGCTCTCTTGCTGAATATTTTATTTTTGTAAGCTTTATACTTACAACATATGGGCTGGTACTCCTTTCTCGCGCAGAATACTTTTTGTAAGCATTAAATACTTACACCTCATGAGCTGGTACTCCTTAGTTTACCTTTGTTGCGAATCTTGCGTAATAGTTTACCATTTCTTCTTAAACTACGTACCTAAGCAATACAAACAAGAATAAACAACGTGCCGGTACCGACTACAAATATAGACTACCTACAATTTACAGTAATGCTTGATTTTCAATTTTTTAGTCCACATGCAACATCGTTATGTGGTCTACAAAAAAGTCGGTTCGGTACCGCTCCCGCTATTGCTATTGTCGTTTGTATTGCTTAGGTAGCTATTTTAAGAAGTAATGGTACAAAGTACACAGAGTTGGATCTAACATTTTTAAAACTGTTTACAGGATGGAGGTGAGTCGGAGCCATTTGTGGATGAATCTGGAAGAAAATATTGATAAATACTTATTTTGTTTCGTTATGTATGTATTCAGTGCAAAAAGTTAGTTCAAAACATTAAAATTAATTTTGGTTTTGCGATGACAAACCTTGCAATTGACACAAGTTTCAGGTCTTTACTAAACGTAATCAAATTAGCATAATATGTCCAGGATATATGTTTTTTGCCAAATAGGAATGAATTTGCAGTGACTTCCCTTCTTGCGCTGTGCATTAGTTGCATGTGATAAAATGTAATATCATGAATCATTTATCAGACTCGCAAGAAAATTCGTTTCAATTTAGTATTTGTGTAATAGCTTCTGTCGACATATTGTTGGAAGACTCGTAGCGTAGTGATTGGGATTAAAGTGTATCACCGGAAACATTCAGACGCGATATTCATTGAACAATAGTTTATAGTAAGCCTTTTATTCGATTTCAAGCATTTTCAAAACTTGGAAAACATAATTTTTGTATCAGATTACTAAACAATGAATGTTGTAAATCAACTCGTTTATATGCCAAATAACCGCCAACTGCTGTGATCGAGCAAGCAATAGTTTTACCCAACCTTGCGACGGTCTTGGCGGACGGAGCATGAGTCTCCCAAAAGGTTTCCACAAACGGAAGTTCTGCTACCTCCTGAAATATATATTAATTATATATATCATTTTTAATATACTATAATACTAAAAATATTTAATGAAATGCATTTCATCACCTGCGATATAGGTTCCTTAATCCAAATACGATTTTGAGATATTTTGCCCATTTCGCTGAGTATCTCCCGCGCCGACCTTTCCCCAGATGACACGGCCCCATCCATGTAACATGACCAAGCTATGGCGGTTTCTGATCCAGCAAAATGCATTTTGCCAATAGGTTTACGCAAAACTTTTCCATGAGTTGTCAATAAACCCGGTGGCCACACTGAGGCATAACCACCTCCTGAATATTGTTCTTCGGCCCAGCATTTCTCTTCGTAATGAACGGGATTCCGGGCCTCTGGACTACCAAACACTCTGCCCAGATTATCGCTGAGTTTCAGTTTACGTTCTTCAGAAGTCAATTGTTCGAAGTTTCGGTGAAGTCTATCCTGGGCTATGAATCTGAAATGAATAAAATACGTATTATATCGAAATCTTAAAATTCAATAAACCAAATTGAAATCACCGTACCCGACAATTGCAGGATACGATCCATCAGGTTTCGTATCATTTAGAGTAAACTGCATATCAAATTCATCGCCGTCTTCTAAAGTCAAGATTGATCCACAAAATCCAAGATCTTTCCAAAATGCTTTTTCGTAGTAGAGAATGCATTTCATGACAGCCCCGACTGGAATCCTTTGAATAAGTTGATTCCTTAATGCTGGCAGTTCGGGAGAGTAGTGAATTTTTCCATGAAGTGCAGGTGGCATTGCTAAGATAATATATTTCGACTGTAACCAAAATAGAATTAGTAATTACAAGACTAAGTTTATTTTTACAAGCATAAAGATTTTACCTTATATTCCGAACCATCCAGTGTTCGCACAAGAACTCCTTCGTCGTTTTGAATGACTTGACAAACCGGCTTTGATAGAAAAACACGAGTTTCTCCTAACATTTCGGCTATTTTCAAACTGATTTGCTGAGACCCTCCTATGAACTTTCGCTCTTGTCCTCCATTGGTGGTTCCAAATATCCTTTTCATGCCGTCACATTGTTTGACATACCACAGAACCCATAGTAGAGAGGCTTCCCAAGGCTCACCAAGCATAATCAAATTAATAAACATAGTGGCAAAGTTCTTTGTAGCCCTTGTGACAAGAATGATAATAAAATTAGCTTTTGGCTGATGGTAACAGATAACAGCTAAACGTAAAATCCATGTGGTTCGTACTTTGTATAGCAAATTTCATTAATGAATTCTTTAAAAGTCGTGCGATCCCATTCCCAAGCATGCGGAGCATTCCATGGCGCTTCTGCCGGAATTTCCTGACCCATTTGGTCCACGGTTCTAATGAAGTTGTTTAGATCCAAACGTTCCAGGAACCCATCAATGGCTGGCAAATCACGGCAACTAAATGGTCGAGCTTTTCCCTAAACGCAAAATATTTTTTAGGAATTTCAGATATGTTACTGTCGCCAATTATTTTTAGTGATTTTCCAATTAACAGAAAAACAAGTCGTGTCATTGATTAATAGGATACGTTCCTTCAAAAAAAAATTTCAAACATGCTATTTCAATTTAATTTATGGTATTTTAAAGTCATTTTAGGCTGGGTTCGATTCAAAGTTCAAATATGCTGAGAATTCAGCACATAATATTTATCTAATAGACCACATTTCCGCGCTATGAACCGTCTGAATTGGAACCATATTAGATTTTTCATCTTCATACATTTGAGTAATATATTAAATCTTGTTCTTCGTCCACTTTGTATGTTTCAATATCCAATTCCTTGGCCATTCGAAGTAAATTGTTCTGAGTTGGTCCAACATAAGAACCACCCAAGTCAACGTACCCCACATTTGGATTCTATGTAAACATAAATAATTATTAATTTATGTGTCAAACATTATTATTTTAATTATTTACTGTAACCTTAATTGTCCATGTCCTTCCACCAACACGATCTCTTGCTTCCAGAACAATGACGTCAACGCCAGATTCATGGAGTAATTTGGCCGCACTTAAACCTTGAAAATCATGAAAAAATATAAACAATCAATTGGCTTGGTTTATTAAGTACCTAGAAGAATTATTGCTCACCACTTATTCCTCCGCCCACAACAATAACTTCACATTCTCTCATTTTTCAAACGTATCAAAATGCAGCGTTTCACTTCCAAATTTCAAATATCCTTTAGAACACGGAATGAAATGGACGAAACTCTTCCTTCAGAGGACAAATTACACGAACTGGATGCTGGATCAACAAGATGAAGAAGAGACGAATTTCAGAGATTATGTAGTCACGTATTGCATAAATGGAAATTATTGACTTTAAATGTTGTGACCTTACGATAAACTTGGAAACCTCAGCTTCAAGCTTTTACTTTCTTCATTTTAAGCTGAGATTGTGATGTCTTGCATATATGTATAGTCCCATGTTCCTTGTAAAGTCTAGGTCAAGAGCCAGGCTCAATTCCTAAGCTCAAAGATCTGTCCGCGTTATTTTATAGATTTAGTTCATATATAGGTACTAGAAAATGTATCTACTATATAATTTGGAGTGTGTGTCCGTCCGTCCGTCCGTCCGGTTGTGTTCGCTTATCTCGACAGGGGGTAGGGGTACAAAAAAGTTTGATACGTCAAACTGTTCGTCTTGGTCCCGCGC
>JAQFYT010002710.1:0-12212 GCA_034694925.1 Ceratophysella denticulata
TATGCACTTTTTCATACTTTGACCCAAGGTACTTGATGGTATATGTGGCGACCCGAAACGTAGTGGTCATGTCAAGTGGTTCCCTTGTAAGATTAGGTAAGGTTATGTTCACTATTACCTGAAATCAGTAGCACATACATATCTATGATTATGTTAAGTTAGGTTAGGTTTTGCATTTGCAGCTAAGATAACATATGAATCGCGTTCAACTTGAACGTCGATATTTGAGAACATTGGAACAATATCGCCGCTATGTACTATCGCCGCGATGTAAAAGACCTGCTATGTAATATCGCCGCTATGTAATGGGCGTTTTGTACTATCGTGGAATAATGATCGCTGACCATCTGAAAGTGTTAATACCTTCATAGTTGATCAGATGCCTTGTAAAATGAGATTGCTTCGTGTATTCGATAATACATAAATCAAATGTATATTTTGTATGACTTTGCCCTAAAGGTGTGTGAGCTACCATCAGAAGATGAGCACTTCGAGGAAGATTTAGACGACGATGAAGATTGGACGATGGACAGGAAGAAAAAGAGTGGGAAGAAAAGTTCTGAGAAATCTACTCCAAAGCGGTAAGTGATGGATGACTGTGAACACCTGCAATATTCTGTTTCGCTTCATCACCGGCTGATTATTGGTACATTGTTTTATTTTCGGTTTATTTCATTTCAGGAAGGGGCCGGTTAGTCGTATAAAAAATGTTGAGATCCGCGGGAAGCGGGGTGCGTCACCATCCGTTTCTGTGGCCAGTTCACCTGCTTCTTCAATCATTGATGCCGCTATGGAGGACGACTCTCTCGATCCTTTATCACTTCCTTAGGAATCAGTCTACTTACTACTTATTTTCAGTGTCCGGTTGTGAGTATCCCGTGATTTTTTGTTATCATTTAACACAGTGTATGATGGTCTTTTCATTTCGTACGACGGTTAAACTTAGTTGCAACGGCAAGAGCCAAATTACGCAATATATTTAGACTAGTGAATATTGTCTCAGCTAATCCTTATGAAACACGAAAATGCCGTCATCGTACTCATTTATTTACATGTAAGTAAATTATGGAAATGTCGAATCCTCTCGTTGTTGCTCTGTTGCAATCTCCGACGGTGTTATCTGCAACTGCATGCAAGCAATGCGCTAAGATTATGTACAAATGTCCGATTTGCAAACGACCTACAATATTGAATTGATAATCAGAAATCGACGTTCTATGCTAATTCATCATTAGTTTCAAAATTTTGACGACTTGAACCGAAATCCTTAACCATTGTATTGAGAGGAGTATGATCTCCTAAGATCTTTTACTGTTATTTTTATAACCGAAGTTGCGACCGTATACGTAAAACTGCGGTATGGGCTCTTGTCTTGGCATGTATACGATTCGACATAATGCATCGGTGGATGTCGGATCCGATGCATTCTGTAGCTTACTCCTTTATTGTACTGTTGATCCAATCCAATGCCAGAAATTGTTCGCACAATATCACATACAAGTACATATATAAATGCTCATAAAGTTAATTTAAAATTCCCGAATGAAACCAATTTCAGATACCTACGTTTAATAATAACAGCATGTCCAACAACTTAGCATGGTACTAAAGTAATAAGTAATACGCAGTGCGTACATCTCATGGGGTAATCTTGTTCAGAAACTTTGATTGAATTTCTCTCTATCGATCTCATTAAGATTTACATTGGGTTCTGACTCAGCTGGAGGAGGAGGGGCACTAATTGACCCGGAATCGTCCACAAATAGGTTCATGTTTCTTACCACAGGCGGATTATTATTTTTACCGTTCGGCGTGTCTGCCGGTATCGGTGGTGGCGAAGGCGTTGGTTTTATTGATAAGCTCACGTAGTAGTTCTTGGTTGGGTCCAAGCTGTGTGTTGGAAGGGAGAAGACTTGGGACGTGGTGCCTTGTAGAACTTCTAGCGTAATTGGGGACAAGGAGTCGTCCCTTGGAGAGATTATCATTTGGACGCCTGGACCTGGACGACTCCCCTTACCGTTTCGTGTAACTGGGTCAATTTGTGTTGGTCCGGGAGCCTTGAGTGGATCCACCTTTGGCAGGAACAAAGGAGTCTTTCTTCCTTGCCCAACTTCACGTAATAATAATAATGGTGGTTATTTTATAATCGATTCACACATTCGAAAATAAAAAGATTCATAACAGAGAACTATACTTACTGTAAGCAGCGCAGGGAACTCCGGTATAGGCATGTGCAGCGTGATGACAGCGATGTGTAACATGAGCACAGGTCCCTTGGTCACATGCTTCATTCCGCTCGATGTCATCTAAGAATGGGAGTTTGGTGGCGTTCATTTTCTTCAGTGCTGTACTCAATTTTTCGAGATCATCGGAAGGAGCGAACCTTGGCAACAGTTTTCGATTTGCTTGAAGTAAGCGGAGTTGATCTAAATGGTGAACCAAAATAGAGACGGTTTAAGTAAATGCTTGATACTTTGTCCGGATACTGATGGTATATATAGGTGTACCGTATAAGTATTTCTCGAAATTTCGGAAAGTGTACGGTCCATCATACTCTCGATAATTTATGCTCAGACCAGCCTTCTTATAACCATCTGATAATCGTTTAACGAGAACCTGTTCGTTTGCTTTTCCAGCCCGGATTTGATGTCGCTTAAGCTCTAGTAATTCTTGGAAAATCTTTCGCTCCAAATGGTACCTACGATTAGATTTTATTCGCCATATATTTTTATTTTCATACATCTTTCACACTATTGTAATCTTCAGTAGAAGTCTATCTACATATTAGACTTACTTTCGCATGCTAGCCTGCATAGCTTGGGTAACGGATATCGGGGTTTCCACATCCATATTCTTTTTTTGGTACGGACTCATTCTGGCGTTCAGGTCATCACCCTTGGTGAATGTGAGCTTTGACCTTGGTCTAGGACCCCGACGTTTGAAATCCAACGATCTATGACCTTCCTCACTCGTGACTGACCCGGCATGAGAGGAAGTTTCCTCCGATCGGTATTCAAAGTCTGAAAGTCGCTGGTTAATGATTTTGTTGGACCCGTTTGTTTCGAAGCGTTTTCGTTCTCTTACAGACCTTGTACCTGTATTCATATATAGTACATCGAACTTTGGTTGTAACTAACGGAAAAAAATTCCAATATTTAGTTGTATTATTAATTGACATACTTTTCTTTCCGGAGTGAATTCCGACCCGGCGCGCTAAGGCCGATGAGCTAGACCCAGGCCGCCTAGACATCACTTTCTTTCTCAATGATCCATTGGTCTTCGGCAGAAGTGCTTGGGATCTCGTGTACTCATCTGAAGCGGAGGTTGTTGGTATTATTTTGTCACTGTACCCCGAATCTCGCTTTGTACTTTGATTCCCATCTGATTGCGTACCTGCTCTTCCATCAGAAATATTCCGCTGTCTGCTGGACAACTTTGAGGCATTTGGCGGAAGCGTATTTGGACTCACGGAAACTTTGTTCACTACAACCTCCCTGGACATGGAGCCGACTGGAGCACCTTTTCTGGGCTTTGGAATGAGGGACTGCTTTCTCCTAGCGGGCGACCTGTTCGTGCCTTTAGCTGATGCCTTACTTGATGCACCCAAACCCAAAAGTTGTTCTTGGAGCAGAATCTCTCGCTCTTCCGAGTTTGTCACACGCTTGCTCTTGTGACGAATTGGAACCTTTGAAGTGGACTTTTCTAAAGCCTTCTCCATATTCTCTTTGTTGGCCTTGAATTGCTCCCTTACACTCAACCGTCCAGGCTTAGCCATTGTTGCCTGCGAAATTCTGGAAACATCATTTGATCTTTCCGGTTCAGGAATAGACTTATTTGATCGGCCACCGTCCAAAGAAGTTCTTGTTTTCGGTTCCGAAGTAGATTTGACCTTAGTAATCGGTGACCCATATTTAGATACCGACTTAGACTTACTTCTCCTTCTTCGAGCATAAGCTTCCTGTAGACTCATTTCTTCACCATTCTTCAAAATTGTTGCATCGGTTTCTTCTGATTGCGTTACTTTCTCCTGATCATTTGACCCCTCTGAACTTAATGTGGATGTCATTGTTTCAGACTTATGTAAAGTTGCCTGTCTCGTCTCGAAATCAGATTTCGGTTCAAGCTCTGGATGAGGTTCAAAAGAATTTTCATCGTGAATTTGATCCGATATAGCTTTTCTTTGAGTATCTGTATGCTTTCTTTGATCAATTGCCTCTGTCGAATCAGCCTCAGGGGTTTCTCGACTAGCCGTACTTTCTTTTCTCGACGACTTTCTGCTGCTTTTCCTACCGGAATCTGTGCGTGTTCTTTCATCCGATTTTCGTCCGCCTGACTTGCTCCTAGATCTCCTGCCTCCAGTCTGCTCTGGATCCGCAGCAATTTTAGAACTATGAGGTCGGCTTGAACTTTGAGATTGGTTCTGAGTTCCAGGTGCACCTGCTGGTAGCTCTCCCTCCAGAGGACCCAGGATATCCTCTTCTCGGATTTCACTTTCAGATGATTGTACAGCAACGTTTTCAAGCTCGGAAAACTTCTCGCTCTCATTCTCATTGTTGTAGGTATCGCTGTCAAGTGGCCCGGCCCCGTCATCTTCATTTTTTTCAACGCTGTTCTGAGTCGATTGGCTGCCAGTCACCGTCTCGCTTGTAGTAGTCGAATTCTGGACATCATCAGTACTTTTGCTCTGGGAAGCTTGAAGTAGGACAGTCTTCTCACGAACTGGCGATTGTAAGCCCTCCTGAGCGTCAGACGATCCAACTTTCCCAGCATCTTTCGGCTTGGCGTTTCCAGAATCCTCATCAGCGCTCTTTTTGTTGGACTTTACTCTCCGACTTGATCGTCGTGTGCTCGTGTTTCCCTCTGTATCGGTGCTATCCACCGCATCGCCTGCACTTTTCTCCCGTGAAATCGACTGACGTTTTTTTCTAAATTTTTTCTCGGACCGTTTGGAGTTGGACGAGAGACGGGACTCCTCGTTGCTCGTTACCTTGATTTGATCGCTAAGGGGCTGGTCCATGTCACCCGTCGTTTGAACATCCATATCTCGGACGTAGTGACTGCTATCCGTCTGAACCCCTTCGTCCATGATCGGAGTGGCAGTGGTCAGATGAGGCGTTTGTCGCAGAATAGATTGAGCAACATTGTTAGCATACTGATGAACCGCCGAGGACTCATTCACTTCTGGGGATGTGAAGTGGAGGTGACGGTCTGGGTCTGGGGAAAACTCGTGGTGACCAAGCTGACTACCGTGTAGACTACTCACTGAGCGTGCTTGACTTTCCAGAGTTCTAGAATGAGGAATGAAAACGAGACATATCAGTATGTACCAACGTCTTCGCTGGCAATGCAGCACATATATAAAGTCACACCTGTTTAGTCTTCTTTGTAATGAAACGTCATTGAGCGAATTTGCCGGAAGACCTCCGTGGAGCTGAAGGAACTTGGCTACTGCGCTATTTCCCTTGTGAATAGCGGCATCCAGCGGAGTCATGGCTGTTCCCTTTCCGGTTCTCATGAGTGCATTAATTTCAGCATGATGATCGATCAGAATCTATTTTAGATATGAAAATAGACTGCATGTATGATAGATTTTAAGATTTTAAGTTTATCTTACATTATAACTAATAACTAATATAAATATAAGGTATTATTTAGGTTAGTTGTGTCGGACGGTTGGGAGATCAGCGAGTACTGCGTAGTTTTCTGTGTGGTACAACATAGCATCTAGCAATTATGTTATTTGAGTATGTTTGTTGAAATCGAAAGGACACATGAATAAACTTTATTTGAAATTGAAATTGAAATATGATACAATGCGAAAGCATTCTGTAACTATCAAGGTTCATCAAAGCTGCGTTATGCTTACCTTCACCATTTCTACATTATTATTCAGGGAAGCCAAGTGGATAGGACAGCGTCCATCATTATTGGGTGCATTTGCAGTGTCCGGCCTCTGACTTAGAAGCCAAAGTACCAAGTCTTTCCTTCTCGAAAGGACAGCCTCGTGCAGCGGAAGGTCACCGCGAACATTTCGAAGCCAGAGATTACCCCCATGTTTGGCAAACAATTTGATAGTCTCCAACTGGCCTTTCGATGCTCCGCAGTGAGCTGGCGTCCTGCCCTTCCGATCCTGACGATTGGGCTCCGCACCGAAGTTCAGCAAAAGTTCGGTACAATCGGCGTGACCTAGGGTCACGGCATAGAAGAGTGCAGTGCAGCCATTATTATCGATCACGTCCACCTCAGCTCCACAGAGACCCACGAGTGTTTCAATGCAGTCCGTGTGACCGCGGCTAGCCGCACAATGCAAGGCTGGAAAAATATCATCAAAATTACAAGGAGCCTTTATAATGAAGCTTTTGTTTGGCAGTGAAAGTACAACCTGTCAATCCATCCTTGTCTTCCGCCTGTACTTTGGCCCCAGCATTGACCAGTGAAAGAATAGCATCAGCACTTCCTGCAAAACAGAATAAACAGGCAATGATGTACTTATTATGGATTCCCGTCAAATGTCAACTCACTAAATTCTAATTTCTAACCCGCACTGGCTGCCCAAAGAAGAGGTTGACGACCATCCTTATCTCGAATATCAACAGGGACTCCGTTTTTGATGAGTCGTCGGAGAATTGCGAGGCCCTTCTTCTGGCTCACGCCATGGACAGTGCTTTGGACTCGAGCACGCGATTCGAGGTGACTTCCATTAACGGACCCACACATCTGAGCCGCGTAGTGGATAGGATGAGCCATGTGAATGTCTGAGGTCGTGGCTGGGGCTCCATGTTGGAGCAGAATATCCAAAATCTCCAGCTCTCCGCATACTGAAGAAATGGCAATAAAAATATCCATATATCGTTTAACGCGAATCCCAGGGTTAATTTTTACAGTTTCTGTAGTCAAGCTCACCCGTAGCCCAATGCACCAGGGAATGCCTCTCATTGTCCAAACAATTAACGTCTGCTTGAGCGACGACGAGTGCTTTAACGACGTCCTTGTTCCCGTTGATAACAGCCAAATGTATTGGTGTGTAGCCCTCTTCATCTCGAGCATTAAT
Organism: Ceratophysella denticulata; assembly: GCA_034694925.1. NCBI lineage: Eukaryota > Metazoa > Arthropoda > Collembola > Poduromorpha > Hypogastruridae > Ceratophysella > Ceratophysella denticulata. Next base: position 7,052 of record JAQFYT010002710.1, read on the forward strand.
CAGACTTGAATCAGCACCCAGGACCAGCTCAAGGCATTTTAGGTTACCTCCTTCTACACAGAAATGCAAGGGAATTTTCCGAGTCCGCGTTCTCTCCTTAACCGCGTCCTTCTGTTGAATTTTTGGGACGAGTGAAAGTTAGCTTTCACCACTAACCTTGTGTATGCATTATGTGTATGGCATGGCGGACGAGAAATTGCCGCTATGCAGCAAGTAGGTACATATTTTACTTACTTTTCTTTTGAGTACAGCTTGTACATCTTGCGACCTTCCCTGGAGACAAGCTAGCATCAAAGGCGTCACATCTTCCAGTCCAGGGGAAGACATGACGGAGTTCCTGCGATATGTGACCTCCAGTGTTGTCGTCGTAGTTGTTGTTTGATTAACTGTGTAGTAGGTGCGTGGGAAATTTATGGGCTTGAGAATAGTGCTTGTGTCAAGTATTCGAATCCGTGCTCCACGTTTTGCTGCCATATGCTTGTGACTAGAATCAATACAGGCACAGGAACATTTGTCGATTTTCAGTTTCTGCTAGGTTGGTCGGACTTGACATCATAGTAAATTCATGTTTGCTGGAATTAGAACCGATAATAAAATTTTAGTTTCATCCATAACATACGTATAGCCTAGAAAAAGCACCTTGGGCTTAGTAGGTAATTCAGATGAGTTGAGATTTTTAACTGAAATTATTCGCAATGCTTTCAACCAACCGGAGTACAGCTTATTTTGATAACTTCATTTTCCATTTCTGTTTAGTTAAATTCCGAATTTGGTGTTGCGGCTTGTATGGCTATGAATTACTATAATCTTTTCAAGGGTTATGATTAATATTATGCCGATTTGGAAGCAAATGATAAGTGGAACACCAAAAAGATGTAAGAATATTGCTTTAATGGAATTACCCAGTGAAATCTCTGCTTTCTCCTCATTCGGTTTGACTAAATCAGAATACACTGGACATATAGGTATATCCTTGTGACCTTCAGCGAAATACTTTCAAAGAGCTTTGTCACGGTTAAGATTTAGAAATATGATGTTTTACTACTTTGCACAGCTGAGACCCGGGTGAAATGCGCAATAATAATTGTAGAAATGAGAATGCCGTACAAGGATTTTCATGATTTAGGTCATTGGGTTATGGCCCGCCAACCACCTACAGATACCTAACACATTTTTATTGTAGTGATCGAAATCGGAAGCTTTTTGCTGGCATTCATGCCTTCTACCTACTATAGTTTTTTGTTTGAACCTCGTCTGAACGGACCTTGCCAGCTAACTAATCAATTCCACGCAGGAATTGAGTCGAGAGCTCTAGAGTTGACAAATGTTTGAGGTCCCAGTAGTCCTTGAGCCAGTGGAGACAAGTTAAGGATAAATTGGCAGTTTGCGTGCTTGGCTAACCTATTCCCTATTTTCGGGTACATGCTCAGAGATTGGGTTGAAAGTTGAAACTTGGACTCGGCTTGAACAATAGACTGGTTATACTACTCGTATATGTAGTTGCAGTAGTTGGAGTTCACCTAATCACGGACAGGGACACTCGAGAATTACATTGTTATATACCGGCTGTAGATTTTAAGCAATTTATGCTGTCTGACTTCAGAGCTAGTCCACAAGCCGCTGCGAATTATAGAGGTACCTATATATATATATAAAGCAAATACGGAAAATGCTTGATTCTAATTGCCTTAAGACGTTAGTTACGTATTTGACAAAAAATCACATTAATTCCAAGGACCTTCAATCCAAGGATTGCATGACCAGATTAAATTAATCCATTGGCTGTCCATGTCCATCTAATTTATACTCAAGCATTGACCTGGCACTGTTGGCTTCAGCTTCCGGAAACCGGGTCCGAAAACGTACAATTTACAATTTTGCAATATACAATAGGCACACGCTAGAACTTTGCTAGTATGCAGATATGACTGATTATGAATCCGGGAGTAGCGGTAATAACAAAAATATATTTAGTCTACATCAATAATACAAAATTCAACGATGTTTCTGTACTCCCCGGATATGCTTTTTAGTATAGAAACCAACTAGTTTTAAAAATTCATCATGATAGATGGCGACTAGAATTTCCTGGTTTCTCCAATTCAGGTCAATTGATCCATATACTTATACAATTATTCAAAACCCGAAGAATACAACTTATTTAAGCGCTGATCAACGGAACAACGGTTGACATAACGAGAAAGGTACACGCGGCAATTGGGCGTACCCCGTTAACGAGGTAGTAAAAATGAAATGCAAGAGTAAAGTGGTATGCTTTCTCCTGTGCTTGAAGCTTGAAAGGAGGACGTGGGACGTGGGTCGTAAAATAAAACAAGCTGTTCTTGTACGATTCACCTGCAACTTAATTGAGCTGGAGACCTTTTCTTAGCCTTGCAATGCATGCATAGCAATGCCAAATTGTGTCAGAGTAAGAAAAAAAAATAGGCCAAAGAAGACGGGGTGGTCTCACAGCACTATTGACTCATTTGTGTAGGTGTATGAGCTTCCATAAAAAATCATGTGTAATATTTATGACACAAACATGCAAAGTTGGCACATTACTACCGAACTATGTACTGGTGTAATAGTGCATAAGGCTAAAGACCTACTCCACTGGTACCAATAACTTTATCTCGAATACACACAAACATTTCTCAGCAATCAATAGATACGTCTAGCGTCTTGCAAAATGGTTTTCACTCAATTCCAACTGTCAATACCGGTTCCTTGTCATCCCACAGAGCCTGAACGGCACACACCCAAGACAAGAAAAAGAAATCCAAAATCTAGCGAATATGTAGTACCTATAAAGTGTAGGTATTCGATGATGTTCTGATTATGCTAAGACCCCCGCGCTCTCATCACACGGCTCCTGATTAAATGGGTCGTACGTCGGACTGGACGTGTTATAATTTATTACTCAGGGGGACACAAATCAATAGCTTGGTCAGAGACATGCATAGTTATCTAGATAGGATGCTACTACTACAAAATGTACCAATACATTAATATCTGATGCATCCCTGTCCCTTAAACCCACAAGGAACGACTAACAATAGCACGCTCTGCATGATTCATCTACAAAGTGTCAGCTAATCCAATTCACTCTGGCTTGAGCCGGTCGGTGAAAGCGTGCTTTCTTCCGTACAGATATTACTCCATAAATCAGTACAGAAGTCAGACCATCTAATTTGCACGAATCTCCAACGCATGGACTGTTTTGATTTTTCATATCGAGATCATATTAAAATACAAATAGGTTATTGGTATAATTACTAAATTGAAACCAATATCAGGTTTAGGCGAAGCTGTGTATTTTAAAACGCTAAATCCCTTATGTAGAAAATGATGTTTACAAATGCGAATTATTAGTTATAAATATTGTTTACGTCTTCAAAATAACTCAGGTGAATATAAGCGTGAAAGAGAAAGGTAGCAGACAAAAAATAAGTGGTACGTTTGGTGTTTGGTTTACTTCACCAAGGTTTCCGGAAATAATGATATCTAATGATAAAACCAACCTTGATACTTGATACTGAATCCAAAATCCAACTTCAAATAGGCATTTCCCAAAAGTTTCGACTTTGATAAAACGCTCAGGATAATAAGCCTTTGGCTTGTCTCAGAAGGCTTGAAGTTATTTGTCACCAGAAAATAAAAATGAATGGTCACTTCACACGCCAAACTTTCTCTCTCCCCTGCAAGGTGGGCGTTTGCTTGGGGTTGGTTCATTGGTGAAAGCAATTCCTCGCTCTGGCATACTATTCCCGTTCCTCGGAAGAACACGAGTGTCACTGCTTTATGGGCTTACTCAGATTCAGAATTCACGACAATGCAATGTTTGTAATAAATACAGTAGTACATTCGTAATTGCCAGTGTAAGGTGTGTATATAAGAATGTTATTAACTAAAATTACACGGATATTTAATTTATTGAATGTACACCGCTACCGCTAATAGTGCTGGAAACGTACTACTCAGGAGCAGCTCGATAGAAATCAGCCCTTATTTGTAACGGTGTGTCGTTTACCGCATATGAATGCTATTAAAGGCAATTTTTAGTTTTTGATATATACCTTCACCAGCAGATTGTTGAAACAATAAGCTCCTTTGCAATTAATTGGGTAAACTAGCACTGCTAACCAGAGATCCGATAATCAACGTTGTGTTTTCCTAAGCTAGGCCCCAGAACCAGCACTGCAACAAAAGAACTTTTGGTATATTTAATGTGATAAATAGCTAGTAATTCAGAGCTCAGTCAGCCACCACTCCTTCCCTTGTAAAAAATGTGAATGTGGCTGTTGGAACGTGACTGACGACTGACAGCTCAGTACGTAGTACATTTCTGTTCATTCCGTTAACTCATGAGGATCGCGCAGGAACTCCAGGCCGTAGGGTTTGTGTAGTGACTAAACTCCAATCCCCCGACACGTATCCATAGTTACTTGTAAAGGGTGAAAGGTAAACATTTCGTGTGTAAGTGAAAACACATGGGGAAAGTGGGATTGGGCTATTATGGAATGGAGAACTAAAATACGGGCTCTCTTGCTTTGTGAATTGGTATTATGTACTATGTAGATATGTAAGCCGTAAGCATAAGCTCATGTCATGAAGTCAATCCCTCTGCATCTGCAATAAAACAAGAACGGATTGTGAATCTGGTAAGGAAAACTTCGGACCATTAGTCATTGTCATTACAGGAAATCGACAACTCCAGTAAAGTATCCAATCAAATTAGGAGAATTTTAATTACAGGGAAAACAAGACCTACTTCTGCTACCTAATGTTACGCGTATAACGACTTCAGTCTCGGGTGAATGAGTGCAGATATTAATTACGTATGAGCTCCTGTTTTTGGTTCATTGCCTTATTTCTCCGTTCTCTGCTGACGTAAGTAAATACATCCCAGCTAGAAGCATTTCAGGAGAAAGTCTAGCTAGGAGTTATTTTGCTACACGATCAAAATTGTTACCTTATGTCGAGTCGGAACCGAATTTGCCTTGCTGAATTGCAGCTCAGTGGGCATGGGTATCCAATTACAATTCCAATATTGCTCGATCATGCCTTCGCAGTATTAGCACATAAAAAAAAAAGGACGCCGACATAGTCGAGCAACAATCGGGTCATCCAACTCTGCCCTTCTCACTGCTGCTACGAGACC
>JAQFYT010002711.1:0-12211 GCA_034694925.1 Ceratophysella denticulata
GGGCCGCTGCGTACGGTTGTTGACAACATTACGCGGCAACGCGACGGGCCATGGTTGCCATGGCTTCTCTTGCTAGTACCGAAGTAAAGCTTGGCAACGCAAATTTAGCTGTGCACTATTAATTTAAACTTGCAATTAGTCACATGCTATTATTCAATTACGTCTATTAATTATGTCTTCTCTCGGTTCCGCCATTCTAAAAAATAAAGATACAGTACCGTTCGACTCGACTAGAACTTTCCAACAACGCTTCATTCGTGTTCATGAGGATCAGTGCTTCTACGCCTCTACGATACTTACGTTCCGTCATATTGAAAACTAAAAATCATGGACGTTTTATTAAGCCAATCGCTTTTAAATTGTTTCACATTTGAGCTGGTGAGTAATATGGAATGCGAAATAGAACATCCGATAATCAGTCTCACTCAAGTACATGTAATTAATTGTCTGGAATGTTTTGCGGATCGTACATTTCGGAATTACCAATCTGAACTGCGGAGAACCTGTCATACTATAGTTTGATAATAATTTTGTTCACCCTCTTCATCCAATATAAAGTTAAATTTAGTGCTTGTAATAAGGTACTACATAATTATCGCGGGTGAACTCACTTCAGATCAGAAGAGATTGATAAGAATTGAACGTGGAAATGGAATTAACACGCCCAATTGAACGGAGATTCCAATAAGATTTCAGGCCGATATAAAAACTCAATCATTCAGAAGAGGGGTTCTTGTATTGTAAATGTTTGTTAGGATTTTTAGGACTTCGAAATTCTAAAATGCATCCCAGAATACTATTGTGTTGTGCTCTTCTCTTTGTGACTTTTGGTCCAAACACGTCTGCTAGGAGCGTCCGTGTACCTCTTTCCAGAACGGCAGCGACGGCTAAATATGTCTGGTTCCCCGCAGAGCATGGAAGTGGCCTAATTCCAGCATTTCTGGAGGGGTCATCTAAAGATATTATGGCAGACGAACGAGATATTCATTTTTATCTATACACAAAGTATGTAACTACCAATTTACATTTTGTAACATGATATGATCGTCGAAAAAGGCTTAAACCATATTATTTCAAATCGGCTCTAATACATAGAAAGAATCCGAACTCGGAACAGGAACTTTTCGTAGATGACCTATCTGCTCTTCAGAATTCCAATTTCGACAGTGCTTCACCAGTAAAAATAATTGTCCATGGATTTGGAGCTACGTCCATTGACGGGGCTTCGGGCACGATTAAAAATGGTAATTGCTAATTGTGAACTATAGCGTTCTCCAGAAACGTAATCAACACACTCTTCCATTAAATAGCTTACATAAATCATCATTCCGGCGACGTGAATGTCATCCTTATTGACTGGGGGAAACTTGCGGCTGCACCATGGTACGATAAAGCGGCAGGTACTTCCTTTACACATTTAGACGTACTCTTTAGTACGTCTTGTCTTATTCATTACACTTTATCATTTGAATTTAACAATAATTATAATAATATAATATTATAGAGAACACGCGGATGGTAGGAGCAAAAGGTGCTCGATTCGTGGAATTCTTAGTGGACAATAGAGCAACAACACTAGGAGATATTCATTTCATTGGTCACTCTCTCGGAGCTCATGTTTTGGGTTTCCTCGGATCGGGACTTCTGGTTGGAAGGGCAGTGAGAATTACGGCTTTAGACCCTGCATTGCCATTGTTTGGTAAATATGCGACCCTTGACGATTCCTTCAATGACATTATGTTTTAAAATACTCACAATAGTTTAATTTAGTGCTAATTTACATTTGAATTTGCGGTTCAAAATAATTTCTTATGGTGAGCGGTTTGATAGGTCTGAATTTAAATTTAATAGTTTTACCTTAAACCGTACTTAAACGACTATTTGACATCTTTAAATTTAATTGTCATGATGTCATTTTTAAACAAAAAAGACGCTTCGCAATAATTTTTACCGTATAATTCCAAACTTCAAAAGATTTCATGAAGTACGTACTAAAAATTGTAACTAAAAAATTTGATTTAAATTGCCAAATTGAATTCTAGAAGAATACATAAGGTACATACTGTAATCCGATATAGTTTTTCACCAGGAAACTTCACCAGGCTAAAGATATATGGCTTTTATTTCACGTTCAGTTTTCCAGAAGAAAATATCTTAAAAAGCCGCAAAATGAAACCAAATACAATAATACAACATCTATAATCTCTTGCTGTTCTGAATTACCTATGTATGTATTTCTCTCTCTTGTCAGGTGAGCATTTCTTCCATTTCATAATGCGTTTACTTCTTTTTTTAGGAGGTGTTAGTGACGCTGATAGAATTGATCCAAACGATGCGTTATTTGTTGGTAAGAAACGGGATATTTAAGAATCGTATATAAGTAGTGCAATTGCACTTTTAAATTCGACCATCTATAAAATAACTCGAAATTCTTCTAGATGTAATTCACACTGCTGGAGGAACTCTAGCCGGTGGTGAGCTGGGATTCATGGAACCAAGGGGACATTTTGACGCATATCCTAACGGTAATACTTGTTGCCACTACTGGCGCAGCACGCAGATAGCAGGATTTTTATTTCTTTCATATTCTTACAATATGTATTTTCAGGTGGAAAAGATCAACCTGGCTGTACAGGATTGCCGGAAATTGTCGGTAAGTCTAATTAAATAGAATGCACAGATGTACATAAAAATTAAGTTTCGAAGCTATAAATACGATATTATTATACCCACGGAGCTCTTTTATTTTTAAGAGTATTTTCATTTTCAAATAATAATTAGTATGTTTTTAATATCACGATTGTCAGGAGCATGCAGTCACGGTCGGGCTTATGAATTTTACGCCGAGTCTGTATCTAGTAATCTTTTCAACGCCTGTAAGTGTAGCTCATGGAGCGATTTCGGCACGTGTAACTGTGAAGAGTCATATCCTATGGGTGCATTGACACCTTCCAAGTAAGTAATGAACAAAATATTAATTTGTATTGATCATTATTTGAGGTCAATGGAACATCTAACCTAACATCAGTAAAGAAACTAATTGAAATAATATAATTTCTAGTGCTCGTGGCTACTTTTATCTGACCACAAACGGAGATTCACCATATGGACAAGGGTGAAAGATAAAAAGGCATCGCTTCAAGGGATTATCATGCTTTATTACAATTTTGAACACGTTAATAAATCCATATCCATATAACCCAAATATATCAACTATTTTTTAATTATATTCTCTCGTAATTAAATGAGATCAAAGACTCAGCACATTAGACCATGCGGCAGTTTGAAGGAAATACCGGGGAAAACTTGGGGGAAAACCATATCCCGTTATAGTAATATCGCGGCTACTCGTTTATGAATTCTTATATGCTTATGACTTGAATCGAGCTTGCGCTGAGCGCAAGTTATCAACCAGATACCCGATATTTCCGCTCCGCCGAACTTCGGTAGAAAATCAAATATGCATACCAAGACCAGGATTTTAAAAAGACAGAAAACAGACAGGCCATAAAACAGAAGCTCTGGAAGGAAGGCTTGGGAGATGTGGGCTTGCCTAGTTTGACGAGCTTCAAATAGAATTTATTATTTTTTTCCATTTCTATCAACCTGGTACCCAGAAGAAATAAATCACAGCTTGAATTTTAGATTCATAGTTATGTTCAGGTTAGGTTTCCACCCTGCCTCTGCTTTGCATAAATGTACCAAGGTACAAACACGAAACGTGAGAAACGCTAGTCTAAAAAATTAGGGGTATTGGTAAACTGAGCTCCCTACGCTCCCTGCGCTCCCATTTACGCTCCCTACAGTGTTGCCTAACTGGCACACTCAATAACATTTGCATGTAAGGGAGCGTAAGTTTTCTTTCTGGGAGCGTAAAAGTCTTCTATAGCGGCGATGAGGGAGCGCAAATCAGGGAGCGTAAATTTAGTCCGTAAACGTTTTCCATACACACGCTGTAAGCGTAAACGTTTTCCATACACACGCTGTAAGTTATATTATGCGATTTCAATATTTTCGTGTTGGAGGCAAGCATTCTGGATTTAAAATTGAAATCAGTCACCAGCAGCAGCAGTCAAACATCAAAAAGGAAGTCTTTAATTTTTACTAAAACTTGACAGTCTTCACAGTCAACAGTACAGTCAGCAGTTGGAGTTAAATGTAGTTTGTTCCTGGTTTCACCTCCCTTCACTGTTCACACACACGTCAACAGCCAATAATAATCAGCAGTCCGAAACGCTGTAGACAAGAACAAAGGCGTGTCCTGGAATTCCAGATAATGGTTCTCTTGCCTTTTGTAAGTGAATCTAAATCGACCAGAGATAGAAAAACGAGTGTATTTTGTTAAGTTATGTTAAATTGTAAGTGGTTCGATTGCAGATTGGATTCTAAGTTTTCATAATGTCAACCGTCCCAAGATCGGGACAACGTTGCCTAGGTTCAGGCCCTGCCCTGAGATTCTCCCAGGCAGAGCCTTGGAGATAAACAACACAGTTGACAGTGGCAGTGTACACTATGAAAACGGCGTTTTGAGATTCATAGTTTGTAAGGTTAGGTTTTGAAAATGTCAGATTAGGTTAGGTTGGAAGCTTAGCGTAGCCCGATTTTAGATAACATATAACATAAAGCCTAACCATAATCAAAAGCTATAGAACAGAACTCTCAACACATGGCCTATGGTGGGTCACACACGACAATGGTACCGAAATTCATGTGGTGGGACAGTGGGACGTTTACTTCGTGCTTTTCAATTCCAATATGTATAACTGAAATTAAATAAAACTAGTGAGCGCTCAGTTATGATTCTCAGGGCAAGGAGCAGTTTAATATTACTAGTATATTCTTTTGACCTATGGGATTCCAAGTTGAGAAACCTTGATTAAGCTCGTGTTTCTTTGTTTGAATTAAAGGAGCATAATTAGCCGGATACGTATTTTTGCCTGGACGTGACGCCTGACTGAGTAGCACCATCATGCCATCTCTTCCTCGAGTCAACTATTATTACATCCACATAACCATGGCACTGATTCTCTTCTCGTCACTCTTCGTTATGACCTATTCCAAAGGTATAAATATATTTAGTATCTTTACTAATATTTTCCTAGGATGTCCGATGTGAGTGCTAGCCGTGTGGTACGATTATGATTGGTCAATTCTTGAAATTCAAATTCTTTGATATTTTCAAGAAGTAAACAAACTGTGGATCTGTAAACAAGTCAATCAAAACAGAAGTACGCACCGCCACGTTGACATGCCAACAGTAACACACGTGTAGGGGAAAGGGCGGCTTTTGAGACATTACTATGAACTACTACTGGGGGCGAGCGCTTGCTTATTGTTGACAACATTACGCGGAACGCGACGGGCCATGGTTGCCATGACTACTCTTGCTAGTGTATAGAAATATCACAGTCCCTCAATTACACTCACGGGCTGATATGTCGCAGTATGTGTTTATTCTTTGGAATTCTCCCACATATATAACTATTAGATTCGAATAACATAAAAGTTACTCATTTCAAGAGGCAGACTTGATAATTTATTTATGTCCGTATCTAACTGCAGTCAAGCACGACGATCCAAAAAGAAATAATGTGTACGACTGTGATATGAAATAATAGAATGCATGAATTTGAAGTACAGGGAAAGGGCACGGCCAGTAAATGTACCTATTATTGATTTGAAGAGACGCGGGAGAAGGAACATGCGACATGAACATCGTTTGTCCCCTCATCCCACTAGGCAGCCTGCTTTTCACATACCCAAAGTTGGATTTTTTCAACTTAAAAAATTCTGGTCGGCGCCAGCCGCCGACAGTTTGTTGAATGAACTTCAGTGCGGTGTGGCCTAGCCCGCGCCATTCTGTAGTCAGACAAACTTTCGCTCAGCTTTGTCGATCGACAAACTGGCGCACACAACTTTTTCCGGTGTGACCAAGGCTGGGCTAAACTGTCGAACGACAGTTTGCCGCCGACAAGAAATTCGAGTCTTAGGTCGGCGCCATTCTGTCGTCAGTCGAACTGGCGCCGACTCTGGTGTGGCTGGCGCTTTAGAGAGGTTTGAAATTTGTGATATTCTTGGTTGAAGCGCGACTGTATTTTATTGAAGTTATTGTAACGTGCCTACATTGCTGCAGTTTTAACCTATTTACATAATATTCTGCGACAAACAGACGGACAGACGGACGGCAGGGGCATCCCAGTAGACCTTTTGGTCTAAAATACAAAATTCCGCCCGACCCGTGCCGATGCCTAGTTAAAACATGACTACCTCTATGAGTTATCCTTAAGTTGAATTTTTTAATGTTTCATAAGCTTTTTTAAAGTTTTTTTTATCACTACCTAATCTGCTTCATTTTAAACATGATAAGAAGTAGACCATTCTAACCTAAAGCAATCAATGTCATATTGGCAGAAACACTCTTCTCGTTTCCCTTAAGATTTGTTTTTAATTCGAACCTCCATATTTCACCCAATCAGATCGCATTGTAAACGAAATCCTCGTCCCAGGCTTTAGGCTCTTGCGACGTCCACAAAACATCCGCAGCTTAGTTGTACCAATTATAGGTTTGCTGTCAAAATATAACTTACCATCGGAAAAATAATCCTTCGTTGTATACTTCCTCTACTTTCATATAAAGTTTATTAAAGTCGCTAGTCAAAGTGGTAAACTGATCTGCACAAGCATAGTACGTGAATGAGTAGAGTTTCCAGATAATCTCCATGACGTAATCTTTCGTGAAGTTGATATCTTCTTCAGACTGAATTGGAAATGAATATCTTCCATAGTTAGCCCAGCGTGCCTATATTAAATGTAATTAAGTTTAGTTATTTAAGTCAAATAATTAACAAACGTGTATTCGGAGTTAGGAATTTAATCACTTGTGTGGCACATAATTTACTGGTGTGGTGAAATTAAACAAGAATCCCAACCGCTACACCCATGTGGTGTACATCACGTGCTCATAGCAAAGCTTGAAGCGGTTTCTCGTTTTGATTTGCTTCGGCAATCCGCGCCAAAACGAAATTTGAATTGTAAATCGTTAAAATATGAATCCAGATGTCAAGCACAATAAAGGTTATTATTTGTATACGTTTATTCAGACCTAAGCTTTGGAATAATGCTGATGAAACAGTGACAATTCAGAGTCAAATTTAGCTTGTTTTATTCTATTTTAGTTGCAAGGAAAGTGAGGAATAGTTTATATTTAATATTAAAAATGAAACAAATTCTTGAGGGCTGTATTTTTTAAAGTTCAATATGAAACGCATTATTTTTAGAAGTTAGAACAAGAACATTTCATATGCCAATTACAACGTACACAATACGTGTACAGTAAAACTTACTCTAAAAGTATATGTTCATACTCTCAATCTAACCTGTTAAAAATAAAATTTAAAAGTCAATTAAAGTAAATACAGGGGTACATGGTTTCAAAATTCAATTAAATACTTCCAAACACCAGCAGTCAAACACATTTTCTGAGCATAAACTGTGACAAGGCGGCCTTTTATAGCAGTATTTTACAAATTTTTACTGACCTGACGGGAACAGCGACATCTATAATCTTTGCCACCGTAAACACCGGAAGCGTTTTGGTAGACGTCAGTCTGAAAAAAAAGGAAAGATACAACACCGATGCGATTTTTTATATTCTATTTTGTAAATTTAGGAGTTTTAACTTTCCTATTACGGTTTCTTTTGAAATGGTATATATAAAACCTCAATAGCAAATGTTTTAGAATTTCAGCGAATTCTACTATCCAACGTTTCGCCAAATAATAGATAAACTAATTTTCTGCCCTAAAAACAAATACATAAACTTGCAAAACTATACATATTTGTGGTCACCTTCTAAATTCTAAATATATTTGTAGCCCCGGCAGGTATTTAATGTCTTTCACTACTGTGATATTGTCTATTTGAGCAGTACAATAAGGCAGTTTATGGATGGAATTGGGTTGTGTAATACTTCTTATTCGGACAAAAAATCTTTAGGTTAGTCAAGGAAACTTTTTGCCTTACCAGATTACGAAGCCGCGACTGTCATTATTTGTTAAAAATAGACATCTTGGAGAATGAGTAAGAGAATTTTTTTTTAAGACGGTCTGGCAAAGTATAACGACCGCAAACTTCAAAAGTAATCCCAACGTAGATATAATTCAAAATTATTTGATACTAATCAGGAGGCTTATACAGAAGCTGATAACCCGGCTGCATATTTCCATACCCTACATTGCAGGTGCAACGGGGGGGGGTGTGGCAGAGTTTCAACTTTTTTACCAATTACGCCGTTTACGTGAAATCTAAGCCAGCATAATCTAGACCATTCAAACTAGATTGTATTTAGGAGTGGTGTTGATTTTCAGCGTTTGCATTTACTCACTCTCTTATATGCCTATAGCTAAACAACATATTTGTCATCTCTCATCACCGACATCATTAATATATTTTAACTATATAAAGTTTATCTGTGTGCAACTATCAGCCGCTCTATCGACAGTCTCACAGTCTCAGCACTAGTCTCACCAACAGTCAAGGTACCAAAATGAATAAACCACCACAATAATCGAAACAACGACTAATTGTACTCCAACCAAAACACGTAAGTTATACTTTTGTTAGTATATATACATGTTAATGTCATCATCCATTGCTTCTACCCAGTGTATGTATTCTACATAATAACCGTCAACCGTATAACGTTTATATTTAGGTAACTATCAGCCCTTCTGTCGAAATTTTTTGTCAAGTTCCAGGGGTGTCTTCAACAGTGTGTCCAACATTATCACCCGCATTTGAGGTTCCAAAATCAAAAAGACGCCACAAAAATCTTAACATCGACTACTACAACCAACACCAATGGTTAGTTATACTTTTATTTGTATGTATACATGTTATTGATATCTATTGTATCTACATGTTGTACGTATTCCAGTAACCAAACAAAACGTTTATTTTTAGAAAACTATTAGCCCGTCTTTCGACAGTTATGGTCAACTTTTATGTTACAGTAGTGTCACCACCAGTTTCAGCACAAGTCGCACTAGCAGTCAAAGTCCCAAAATATTTCTGAGGCATGCAAAACTCATATGGACTTCTTCGAAATGTCAACCGACTTTAATATCGAGGACATCCTTGCTAACGTTTAAGTAAATCCCCAACTGGGAACGGCGCATAACTGGTATGATGTATGGAGGAAGGCCAATCTAGGTCACAGGTCTGGGCCTGAGATGATTAATGTAATTCCATTTATTTATTATTAATTATTCTTTTAGTTATGTGCAGTGGGTTTTATTGCATGTAATTAGAGTGTTGAAACCAAACCAATTATTTATGTCTATAGGCTCGTCAGCATAAAATCAAATTTTACGAGTCCGAAGGATGCTTGACCATTTCGCAATTTGTATTGTCATCCCACTGATAAAGCGGGCGTACTCTCTAGATAAAGCTAGCAAAGTAGTGTTTATGGATAGCACGGGGTTATGTGATTCACAAGGTAAAATAAAGTACACTTTCATTCATTCTTCCGGAAATATGTATATTGTAAAGAATTACATTCAAACGAATATCAACAATTGAAAACAAAAATTTATCATTAACGAATTTTGTTCAGTATAAATTGAATATTAATAATTCGTTTAGTCATTGTTCCATCGCATTGAACTGTAGTATATGAGTTTAAGCTTTATATTTGTTAGCATTATTTGGAAACACAAATTGTACAATGCATACGCGAGACACCCAGTGCAATTGTGACCAAAGTGTTGTCTGCACGCTGACGCTGTCGATTCATACTAATGCACACAACCAGCACTCGCACTTTCAATCCACTTCTGAGCTGCCAAGTCAGTGGAGCCGACGCCACTTTGTTTGTTTGTAACGTCTATTCTGACACATATCTGTTGCAAAATCCTATTTGGGCAGTAATATGAGAAAACCAAATATTACAAAAATCCGGTGCAACAATACATTGTGGGACAGAGTTAGTTTGACGTTTTTATTAATTTAGAGGGGTATTTTTTGAGTTTTTCAAAAAATGATATAATCGGTTCAAAATAATTTAGATGCAATTGATCAATCCGGCAGTCGTATTTGCACAAATTTTTTTTAAAAAACTTACACAGACAGCATAATGTGAAACAC
Organism: Ceratophysella denticulata; assembly: GCA_034694925.1. NCBI lineage: Eukaryota > Metazoa > Arthropoda > Collembola > Poduromorpha > Hypogastruridae > Ceratophysella > Ceratophysella denticulata. The sequence goes on from JAQFYT010002711.1 coordinate 10,144, forward strand.
TCTCCATAAACACAATAAGGCAATTTAGTGGAAGGCGGGGTAACCCTACCAGAAAGGTACTTAGTATTTCTAGATAATCACGTAAGAGAAAGCTGTGTGAGTGGATGCGTACATAGGTGGCTGAATCTGGTCAGGTGTTTTGTTAATTCGGAGCATATTTGTATTTTGGGCTAAAGTTAGTTTGCTTTTGGCAAGGAAAACTAAGGAAAAAAACAAGACGGCGCATGTGTACCACAACAGAAAGATATCAATTTGTTGGGAGCCGGTTGACACTTTGTGTTGTTCCGTATTGTTTTGACAATCAGAGTCAGATCAGGTCCCTGACTTACTAACTTGCTTAACAAACCTAACCAGAACCAATGAATTTATTTCAGATCTCGCAATCATTTACCAAATTGAAAACTGTATAATTTATGTATTTCCAAATTACAATGAGGGTTCTGGCAACAGTAACACTTCAGCATTTTAAATCATATAAATTATAATTTATAAAAGTAAATACGTGTTAATCTATGGCATCGTCTAAAATTTAATTTCAAATTGGTATTTGAATTTTTGAAATTAATTTGACGTAAACCGATTTCTTTCTTGATAAAGCAGCCTGACTATTATCTTATCGGCTGAATATATTTTTATAGAATTTTGAATGGCCGCTCCTGTCACTGCTGAAAATCAGTCGATAAAACTAATAAAAACTTGAGCCACTTTGGTCAAAACGAATACTGACTTATATTTGAAAGGTTTAAGCTTATTGTAAAATTTAAATTCCATATCCAAGTTATTTGACTTTTGAACATGATATTCTGCGCAATTGAGTTCTTACGGACGTTGCCAACTTCCCTCACATGTTAGCGTACGCATGACAACCCCGCAGAGCCCAAACAATAACCAAGGCACCGTGCCAAATAGCCCGACATTCCATACCAATATCCAAAGAAAGCTGACCGTTGTGTAAATCTATTAACAAACCTTTCATCCTAAGGTACTCCTCCATATATAAAATATTGGCAAGTTTTTCCAAACATTTTATTTTAGCTTCCACATAATAATGTATTTGTGTTTAAATATAAGAGAAAAGAGATTATAAATAAAATATTTGATGAAATTTATTGGAGGTCGGGGGAGCGAAGCTAGAATACTTATAGCGTTTCCTCTCTGGATTTCGATGCTGATTGGCAAGTTGTTTATGTATGATTTTGCTAAGCTGTAATTTGATTCTTTTATATCAACGACAAATGTAAATAAACTAACTCATCTATTATGGCATAATCCAAGCATCATGCTAGTGTTGATAGGACAAAAATGATCGGAGTCTAAATCTTATTTAAAATCAGATTTATCGTTTAATTTTTTTTTAAATTCACAAAAAAATATTCAACCCTATCTGAAGTCAAATGGACAGTAGGTACCAAAAATTTTGAATATCCATCATAAATACAAATCCGGAACAGAGTTTGTCTTGCAAATTGACTAGTTTTTATCGGGAATTTTCGTCGGGAAATAAATATACGACGTGAATTCAGCAATACGTGTGCCCTGGCCGTAAACTTGATTTTAGTCATGTTAGGCTAGATTAAAATGTTAATGGACGAGATGGATCCTTCCTACATGTTATTCTTTCGATATACTCGCTGGAGTAGAATCAACCTAGCCTATAGAGTTATACAGTAGTTTTCTTTTGTGCAGAATAACATTTCTAACTGCAAAAGGCTATGGTTTAATTTCATATACTATTTTTGATTACATCGAGAATTGCTATACATTTTCGTCATGTGAATCAATAGTACTGAACAAGGCCCAGATAAGCTTGTGCATTCAGGAAATGAGCTGAATTGATCTAAGGAGGACTGAGAATGAAATAAATCAGCTTTAAGGACAGTGCTTAGTTTCAGTTTCTAATCCTGATTTAAATTAATCACTACAGTTGATTTGTGAAAACTTCCGTGTTTGCTCCACGCGTCCGCTATTACAAACGTAGTGTTTTTGGCCTACTTAACCAGTTCGCTCCCGCCTACGTGACAGTCACGTAGTCAGGTGAATGAACCCAGCAGCCCAGCTTCGTAACAGT
>JAQFYT010002712.1:0-12211 GCA_034694925.1 Ceratophysella denticulata
TCTAACAAAGTTTATTCAGTACGGTGTAGTGATCAGTTTTGAAGACCTCTTCGCTTAAGCGGGGGTATTCGCTAGTTTTTATATAAATACTAATTGCAATTGATTTCACGACGAATAAATATTTATTTACTGGTATATTTATACATGGCTAAATTTCATGAACTATTTAGGTGAAGCTTGGGACGTTCTGATGAGGTTGGCTACGATTTATTCGGACCTTTCCTTGATTCTGGGCTTGAATGATTAATACCTTTTCAACGTGGTAAAATACAATAATTTTTAAAAATCTGATTGACTAGCTTGGGACCGGAAGATCGGACCGATTTCTAAAACCGGATCTGCGGGTAATAATTTTTTCATCACGCTGCTGCAAGATATAACTCTTCCACATCTAAACCTGCGGACAGACAGACGACAGTGGTCATGTCATGTCATAAGATAAGACCCTTCTGGCCTAAAACTGCAATCCGCATTGATTTGTCAAATTTTTTAATTCCTGAATAGTAATTAGGTAATAATAATAGTTAGAAATCCTAAATAGTTCGGCCGGAATAGTTTCGAAGTGTAAGCAATAAATTGCATTTGTGATTTTGGGACGAATAAACCATTCAAAAATAAAATAAATACATTATATAAATTAAAATTCGTCAGCCTGAAATTATTAGGTAGCTCCGTTCCGTTTGGTGTGAAACATGTATAAACTTTGTGTTGATTCCGTGCTTAAATAATTAATTATACATAATTACGATAAAAGTATGATTCGTAAAATACACTTTTGAAAAACTAAATCAGATTTGAGAAAATCAGTTTTTAAAAAATGCATTTTTCAGTATAAGTTGTAAATTGTGCAATAAAATAACTCCATGTCTCAACATAATAATTATTTTGTTAATAGAAGTTTTTATTTGATATTTTGATTTACGGTAACTTTTTCGTCGTTAAACTGTACGACGGCAAATAATAAATATTACCTATAGAGCCAAGTCCCTCGAGCCTCAACTCAGAAGGAATACTACGTCCTAGATAATTATGTATACCTAATACGTATATAATTAGTCGAAAAAATGCGACTGAAGTTAAAATTAATTAAGTACATACCCACATACTGTAGGTAGCATGTATTTTAAATGTATTTTTATAACTAGATACATATGACAATAGTAAATTTATCTATTATACTATAAGTAACTGGCACATGAATACAGAACATATGGCGAATAAGTATTGGCTATGGTTAGTGGTTAGTCTAGAATACCTATAAAATGCAATACGGAGAAGAGGCCGAAAATGAGGTTTCTCAAGTCAGAGAGGCTAAAAAACTAGGATTTAGTACATACGCACTAAGATTTAGAACTTAAGATACAACAGATATATAAAACAAACAGAAGATCTTGGCAAGCTCCAGATCTTTGGCTTCCGCCTACCCGACATACTTTTACTTTAAAAAAAAGCCTTACAATACAAACCCTAATATTTACATTGTACAAAAACAAAAACACTCAAGAAAAGGCCGTGTAAACCCGGTTTCAATGGATTTGACCTAAACGTATCTAAATGTAAGTAAGTAGGCGGCACGTACACGTTTTCTATAAATATATTAAGATTGATTAGAGTACATACAAAAAAAGAACTACAAAAAAACAAATAATTATCTCTGGCTCTTCGGTTAAATATTTACAGCTAAATACGTCTACAATCTAGTACTACGAGCTATAACTATATTTAATGCCTCATGAATCTAAAACATTTTGAATTTGAATGTTGCATGTAGCGGCCGGTTAGCCATTGATTGAATTTGAAAACCCTGGCCTCCCGCCGACAAGCGAGCCAATAGGAGTGTCGAGATTTACATGCTCAACAAATGGCACACGAGCCATGAAGCCACGCAATATTCAAATGCAAAACGATTTTAGATACATAGGCATACACGGTTGGGTTATGTTATCAGTCCTGTAAAATTGTCAAAATACTTGAAAAAAAAAACTAAAAAAAAGACGAAACAAAAATAGCTCTAACCCTGTTCTAAATTAATTAAGTTGAGGTGTTCTACTGCCCGGTTTACTAAAAAATATACTGAATGAGGTGGTTTATTTTCCCTTTGAACAGGTGGAGGTCGTGAATTCTAGCTCGAACTAGTTTCAACGGATGAATCCGACTCCGGAATCATATTCGCTGTCGTATCTTCACCTGATTCGGGTAGCCCTAAATCTTGCTTAAACGATTTTCGATGGTTTCGAATATACCCCCGATGACCTCGTCCTGCATTGGTAAAAGGACCGGTTGAGGCCGTACCCAAAATTAGCCGGAGCGGATGATTTTCTGCGAGCGTGAAGCGTGTCGTCTGTTCAACGGCTGGTGAATCGGATTGCATGGTGTCAAAGGCTCGATTTTGATCCTGGGAGTGGCGGGCAGAGCGTCGGGCATCTCCGTGGTGATGGCGGTGGCGGTGGGAGTTGGATAGCGGGGACTCGTTTTGCCAGGTGGGAACTTCTTCGGACTTTTCAGGGATTCGGGACTGTCGGAGGAAAGATGACATGGGGTAAGGGACCGTGTAGGACTGAACACCGGAATTATCCATGGCGGCCGGCAAGGACACGCTTCGAACTTCAATGACGGGGCTGGGGTAGGTGGGCTTGACCGGGGTGGGTTCCGTGGTCGTCCTCGTTCTGGTGGCGTCGGTTGTTGAATTTTCTGGAATTAAAAAAAGAAGTCGGGTCAAAATTCGGGCTTATCGAAGGAATTCGTGCAAGCCACAAACGATTGCTTACCGGATGACAAAATTGGACATTCCAAATTCGAGAAATATTTATGAACATCCACCAATTCGTTGTCATCATTTTCTACTTCAATTTCAAGTCCGAAGTTTTTCTTCTCGTTCACGGTCCAAGCCTTAACGGCATTTTGAATATCGAAATCGATCCAACCGGATTCAGTCACCGTGAGCGTTTTGGATTCCAAGAGTTTCTTGCGGACTGTAGAAATAAGAAAAGCATTGAGACTTCGTAACTGGGAAATTTATTAAATACAAATACACCCAATATTACAAAATTAAATACTTACAATGGCGTCTTCCAACAGCGGGCAAGTAGTAATACACTCGAACAAAGATTTTCTCGGAGGGTGCGGATTCCCATTGTGCGGTTGGCGTTCTGATGATGGCGCGGCGAATAGGTTGTGTGACAGTTTGGGTCGTTTGGCCTGCTCGGATTCCGGTTTGAGTACCATTATTTTGTCCAGAAGCTTCGATTTCCTGTAAATACACAAGAGTTGTTTTATTTTGTTTGAAAACGGTCATGGGGAATGGTCATAAGTCAAAATGATGGGTCAAATTCAAAACATACCTTTTTGACCTCTTCTTGACCAATTTTGAAAAGCCTCAATTTAGCAGAAATGATATTCCGAACATTCTTGACCGGGGCCGGCGTCGGTGCGGCGGTCGTCGTAGCCTGGACCGGAAGTTGAGCTCGACCGCGCCGAATTGGGGTCGCCACGGTTGTTGAAACTTTAACCGTATCATTGACACTCGTTTCATTTGTTAGCTCAGGATTGACCGATGAAATGTTGAAGTAAATATGAAATAATCCGGGTCTGGTCCAAGTTTCGTCTTCAATATCAGCTTGATTCATCAAATCACCTGTAAAAAATAAAGCCGGTTATTAATTGGGAACTAAATTACGTACATAATCAAACATTCGTCCAGACATCCAGACTCTTCCATATTTGCATGTTTTATGTAATTCAAATGGTACTTTTAATACTTATGCAAAGTCATTGAGGCCGAAATAAAAAAAAATTAAAATAAGCTAAACATATAGAAGAACCAGACTAGTTTCTTGGGCGGTGGATATCATATATCATATATCATAGTAATAATGGTATGGGTATCAAATATATATGCTAATTAGTTTACGAGACAAATGGCACAGGTGTTTGTCTAGCCTGGTCTGATCTACGTTCTACGCCTTTTGCGCTAACCGTTTCGTTATTTCCATTATGAGTAGCGTCGTGCAAGTGCGATCTGCGACAAAATTCGTGGATTCTAAAATCAACATACGTTAAATTCTATAAAAATTGTCCCAAATGGCACTGTTGAAATAACTGAGGTACATATAACCGCGAATTAAGGCGCTTCGCGTACCGAACGAACCGCTAAATATTTAATTCAGACAATATGCCTTTCTGTTTGACTCAATAACCTCCAGACAAACTGGACCGGTCATGGTCTGGTTCTGGTTTGATTTTTGATTTCATGTACAGTTTGACGTATGTACCTACTCGTGTTTTCTAGATTCTAATGGTTTTCCTTTATACAAAAAACCTGCCGAGCTGATAATTATAAGTTTGAAGAAAGCTGAGGCTTGCACTCTGTAATTATTTATGATTTCATCCCTTATTAGCTGGACTAGCCTAGCCTGTCCGTCTGGAAAATATAGAAATGACTTCATCAAATTGAAATTATTCATTTATCACTTACATCCTGCACTGTAGGTCTGGATTTTGCCGGAGAAAGCGTTCAAACGACTCATTACGGCAGCAGCTGAACCCGCCGATTCTCCCGAAGATTGTGGCATAGTGTTGCCCTGTAGGTTACACAAAAAATTCAAAATTTAACCATTGGACGGCGATTCTGATTTACAAAAATAACATTTATTCAAAATCAAACTAAATTTACCATGAAATTATCTCCAGTTGGAAACTTATTACGTCCAGCAGCAGCCCTGGCTTGAAGGACTTGAAATTTGATGGCTTCGATTCGGTTATATCGGTCTCTGTAATTTAAGCAAATAAAAACCATAACGTAATATATGGATAGCCCTTAATTCATATTAATTTTGGTTATTTTTTAAGCAGTGCGTAATTAGATTAGCCAAACAAACTCTGACATGCGTCAGTATGTGGAAATTCCAAATATTATGACAGAACACATGACCACTATTGGTCTGATAAACCCAACCCGATAAAAAAATTCCAAAACAAACGCACTTTTTACTATTGATAGTTAGTCATAGCCCGCCTTAAACTACGCATATTTTTCCAGAGCCATAGAATATTGTGCATGACCGGGGTCACGAGTCATCCAGTAAAATTTTCACTGTCAAATCAACAGTAAACAGTGTGTAATACAGTTAACGCATTATCATTTTCCGTCCTGATACATGTCTAGCATAGTATTTTGATGGCTCATGTCTCAAATTCTATGCCCTAGCCTGGTCCAGTCTGTCTGTAAACTGAAAATGTCAATGAAATCTGTACACACTTAACTGTATACAAACAAACTTATCTCTTACGAGTTTTCAACAAAAAAAAAATCTCTTAAAAAATTTCTACGCAGCGAGACGCCGATATTACACCAGAAAACATTCTGAATGTATGGGATATGAATATTATGTATCGGGTCGGGATTACATCATAAAGCGTTACTAAATAATATGAATCGAACCATTTAATTTCTGGGTATTATTCTAATCAATCATGGACACTACTCAACCAAACCAGTCCAGTCAACAGCCCCTGTACAACACGAGCGGACAAACAACTTTATGAATCTAAGTACTTTCCTCTACAGAATCCGGCTGTCAAATTGAAGGACAATGTTTCCTTACGTTGAGGGTACGTTGTTAATTATCCTGAATGCTACCTGAAGGTAATTTCTTGGAAATGAAGGGTCAAACATTCGATTTTCATAAGTGAACAATGTTAAAACATAATGGCACAAAGTGGCTCACGCCCACCTATGGTCAGGTTTTGGGAGTTGGGAAATGAGTCATATCTTGGCAAGCGTCATTGGGAACACGAATTTGCTCGGTTTTACTTGGCCGCAATAAAGTATTCAGCAAAATTTACAAAATAAATAACTTTGCTGTTCGAAAATTTTAAAAATTTCGTATTTATAAACCAAATTCAGAATCGAAAAATGTTAGGTATATATGTTTTACTCTTATTAGTCGTCAGAAAAATGCGATGACCAACAAATAATTCGTATCGGACAAAAACCGTTGAAAGAACATACCAGTATAATCTTGAGACAATTTATCTCGCATTTTGTACGCAATTGAACCTGTATATTGCATCATAATAAATGTTCAGCTATTATGTCTGGATGTCCAGTGCGTCTGGAGCCTTTTAAGACTCAGGTTCAGGGATACGAAGAATTAAGCCTAGAATTATTTTGGATATAGGCTAGTCCTGTCCTGGTTGTGGTTTTGCGTTTAGGATATTCTTTCTAGACAGTTTTGTTGGTGTATGTATGTATAACTCATTCATTTTTCATTCATTCACAAGTTAAAATCTCTATTTTCATCTTCTCCCCTATTCGTTTATTTTCCTTTGGGGAGCATCTTCCCAATATAATGTAGACAAGCCAAAATGCTTGAGGTATATGTAGTTTCGAGGTTTTGAGACTGTCTGGAATTTCTACACACACGCATCTTTTTTTTTCCACACCCTTCGGTTTTTTTTTATACCGACGACCCGTACGCACACACGCATTCCAATCCTCGGGTAATAATCCCTTTTGTATGACCCTCACGTAATATGTAATGCATTTTTTACTGCAGACAGCATACAATAGAGCGTACTACAAACCGGTAACCGACTTGAGCGGGAACCAATGAGAAACCCCGGATTTCGGATCGTACGATCCAGTGATCCTGATTCCAGTGATCTACCTTACTAACGTTTTTTTCTGAGTTCTGTGCTTTGAAATGTGGAAAAGGGGTCTTTCTTTTCACTTTCGATGCACTTGGTATGGTCGTGGTTGGATATCAAGTTCCATTAGTCATCTGTCGTCTGGCGTAGCGTGCGAAGTACGGAACTTGCAATTAAAATTTCGTTAATTTGTTGAAAATTTGATACAATTTAATGGTAGAGCAGCTGAAATAGAAATTCGACGCCATTAGAGGCTTTTATGCTACTTTTGAATCCGCGCGCTAAATCTTAGGGCAGTTTTTAGCTGTCCACTTATAAAACTGGCATCAGGACACGCCACCGAGTCTTCTACCTGTTGAATCCATTGGGATTGGGATATACTAACCCCATATATGTACAAAATACAAAAGAGAAATCGAGACACAAGGACGGACCGTGCTCTCGAATCTCTCTGTCTGGCCTGCCAAATGGTTCCAGACAGTATTGTTCTATTCTTATTTCCTACAGAGATCTTCCATTGTCGGATTTTCCCCAAAAGGAAAACCGCACAAATGACTAACCCCCTAGGGTTGAGTCTAGGGGTACTTTCCACTTAAGGCTATTCTCATGTTTTGAATTTTGGGTCAGTGTCTCGTAAAGCTAGTTAATTTTGCTAGAATTACGAAATGCCGCCATAATTTAAAGCACGAGAATAGCCTTAATATACTAACATTTCTACCTAAACAGTACAGTGTGCTCAACAAATAATTCGGGTGTAAAACTGGAATTAACCAAATCTGTGGACGAATGACAGACAGACGCTCGATCTCGTTTCATTCATCCACGAAAAATTATATGGTATCAATCTTGAACTAAAAGCCTTGCTGCGTAGCGTCCCAAACTCCTTATTAATCCACGATGTCCATTGAACTCGTAACATAACCAGAATTAAGCATAATGTTTCGCATACTAATTAATCTCCCCAAAAATGTGCGTCATTCCTGAACTGGTCAAGCCTGGTCTATGGGACGACGGTGGACAACAGATCAGGGTGGGGTCTTTGTCTGGTTCTCGTCTGTCATTCATGAATTAGGTAACCTTTCATGTATTTTGCAGATAGACACATAAAAATTCCTACGCATAATTTGATTTTTTTACAAACAGACACACAACTGTTTAAGGTATCATCCATCGTATCTTGACGAAGGAATGGTTTTTTTTCGTTGAGGATTAGGTGCACAAACTATTCTACTACGTCTAGACGCTCATTCAAGGAACAACAACAACATTGACCGCTTCCATGGTCGTTATGAGGTCTGGCTTAATAAAATTAAGTAGGTGGGTCCTCACTCGTCGTAGTAGTAAACAGATTTAAGGACTGGCCTATACCGGTTTTTAAGGTTGACACTATCTGCCTCGTTCATGGAATTTAGCAAGAGTTATTACGGCACACTCCTTAAGAGTGAATCTCATCTGCAGTCTGCAGTGCAGCGCCGGAGAAAGTTGCTGATTTTTTCTTAATTTAATGCCGGTAAATATTCACGTAAAAATTAAATATACGAATTCGGTCACAGAATAAATTTATAGTTAAGTTGGGGTTTCTCAATCATTAAAATTTTTCCAAATCTCGAAAAACTATAGCGAAAAAAAACGACGGAGTAGCGAAGAAAAGCTGATACTCCCGGGATTAATGGTTTCTGACTATTTTTGAATTAACGCGCCAGAACTTCTGAAAGTTAACAGAAGAAAATGCTATGCCTACGCCATTAATTAAAGCCTTCTAATTCATTTTGAATTATCGCGCCTAAACGTTAGCATTATCCAATTCAATTCAATTCAAAACGTTAGCATTATTTTATTATAGTATGTCGAATAGGGCATTTTCGGCCTTAGCTTCAAATAGCGCTTTTTCTAGCACTAAGCAACATGTTAATTTTGAATCATCGCGTCAAATAGGGCTATTTTACCCTTAGCTTCAGGTATGAGGTATTCTCTCATTAATTGGAATTTGAATTATCGCTCCAAAACGCTAGCATAATTTAAGAAGTTGGCTTTTTTGGCGCGTTGCTTTAAATTTGCATTTCCTTCGTACAAAAGTCCAAGCCCATCAATTGTACCACATTGACTCACTCAAGGGAAAATGTAGCAAATTGTGACCATGTATTCTCATTTCAGTGACCTCCCCGGTGAAAGTCCTATGATGAGATTATGCTTTATGCTTGTCTATTATACCTTACCCAGACAAAATACACAATAGAGGACTTTCAAAAAAATGCAAGCAAAGTCTAAATTGGCTTTCATTATCAAATGCACTCACCCACTCAGGGAAGTCTGAGTGCACTTGAGTGAAAGCATACTTACAGCTCCTGACTCGTACAGAGAAACTAAATTAAGCCTTTCTGCAAAAAAAAAAAATGCCTTGCAAAAGTGCATGTAGGTACTTCACTACATATTCTGTCTATGGTCTGACGAAGTGCATCCTGTGCACTTTCCTACATATAATAGCGTCTGGTCTGGGTTCAGGGTAAATAGAAAACCCAGACTACATCAGAAACCTATGCAATACCCAAATGTGCTGTATTGAATTTAAATCAGAATCTAATGATAGGTCAAAAAATGCAAAAAATCTAGACTATGATACCTATGATATCGATACATGCTTATTTGCATTTTGAGTGCTCTACAAGGGTTACCTTTCGCATAGCAATGATACGGTTTTGCTCATTAAATGCCAATTACGTACCCACGTGTATTTCCTTTGCTGATGCTCTGTGAATGTAATTAGTAATTACTGTAGCCATAAAACTGCCGGTACTAAAATTAGCGTCTTTTTATAATCGTGTACATCGCACCGTAATAAAATTGCAGATTGAATTTTCTATTATTCTTAATTGTCTTCCGGGGTTCACGTTTCTAATATTAGAAATTAATTGAATTTAAATAAAATCTCACCTTTGTGAGCTACGATGATGCCTTTCTTTTCGCTTGCATAATTAAGTTCTGAAGCGGCGTCTGGACAGTCTTTTTTTATATATAGTCTAGAAATCTATTCTAGAAATCTAGTAAACTTGTTGTAATAAACGGTTTTAATCTCATTTTACGTGCGTCAGAACGGAGATGAATCAAATATTTCATATCTAGACACATGAATCCAGACGACATATCGAATATCCACTATAGACAAGCATTGCTCTACTGTACATGTGAGTGTGTACAAAAAGATACGAAACCGTGCCTCCTGCTCTTTGACCTATCGGTAAGAGATCCCCATGAATGGCCTAATCTCCTTAGAAATTATTAATTATCGAATGTGCTAATGTTAATACATTGCCTCTGACCTGGTCTGAGGTTGTAGGGTACGAAATATCGTGAAATATGCTAATTTGGCATCAAGAAGATAACGTTAAGTTATACAATCCTATAGTATTATACGAGATGCATGATAATTATAGAGATTTCTCGATCTCAAGATTTTTTTCGTGTCCCCTTGTCTCAAGTCGCAATTTCAAAACATTTGTATTGTCTCAACGTAAGGCTATTTTTACCAAACTTTTGAAACGCTTTTTCTCTGCCAAACAAACGAGCTTATCCGGTTACAAATACATACACGTCTCGGATCATTCACTTTCTGGTATGTAAACGTAAACGTCTGGTATATGGAATATAGAAAAATTTACGGCAAAAAATAATTAAGTGTTAAAATTCCGTTAATTTTGGGTTAATTCAGGTTAATTTTGAGTGAATTTCAAATTAATTTTTGAATAATTTGCAATATTAATACAAACTGTTAATTCACATCTATTTCGTTTCAAATGCCATCTTACCTCGCATTACCCACTGGGCAAGCGGTATTATTGAGTGAACCAAATTCATTTGTAGAACAATTCGGATATTGGGCCTGGCTAGTAAAAACCTTTGGCCAAGGTGTATCATTGTCTGTTCTGCTCCTTCTTAGTATTCTTCTGAACCCGAATAAGCATTTTTAAAGCAATTTAGCGTATAACATCTTAATCGCCCAAATTTAAAAAAAATGGTGGTAGGTAACCAAAAATGCAATCGAAAGACGGAAATTTTAAAACAATTCAGGAAAAACCAGCTTAAGTATCTGAAATTTTTAATTAGCTGAAACACCGTTCGAATTTTACATTTAATTTGAAATAATATTATTTACATTAATAAATAATTATTCAGTTGCCTCAAGGCGTGCACGGTAAAAATTATCATTTCTTATGTACTAATTCCTGAATTGCTATAAAACTCCAAATTAAAAATATTTTAAAAAATTAACCAAAAAAATCAACTTACCGCTGCCGAGTCTCATTGTGCCAATTGGTGTATTCCGAGGGTTGCAGAATCACTTGATGACTATTGAAGCTTGCAGCGGCCAGAGCCTCATCGTTAGCTCCAAAGTCTCGACGGGATGCTGGGACCGGTACGGCGTCCATGAAACTCACCGTTGTCCCCAGAATTAAAACAGTTGCGGCAAGAAGTTTAAAAAATGCCATTGTAGAAATATTGAAATATTTACTTTCCTTTTGAACAAATTGGACTTTGCTTTGTAAATATTAAATTGTTTTAAATACAATTATTGTTCTAAATTCTTTCTGTATAGTTTATGCACATTAAATGAAATGGCAACAATAGTACTTCAAGAATTTTAAGGATTTTTTTATTTTATTATTTAGGAAGATGCTGTCGCGGAGTGTCTCGAGAGCGGACTGTGGTCTCAAGACGAGACGCGGCTCTTATTTATCTACGGAACGAATGCCGGGGTTTTGAACGAAGAACGAAGAGAAAATGCTAAAAAGTTTCAATCCAACGTGTGCTACCCACAAGTACACACATCACAGTTCGTAGTAAAGTTGTAGTTGTAGTAAAGTACATAAAAAAATCTGGTCTGGTTTTCATGTAGATCAACTTTAATGCCTTGTCCAGATTAACATCCATCCATCCCCATCTGTCCAGAAAGCTTAAGGTAGGTGGTGGAGATGCGAAATGCCAATATTATGGTGGGACGGTGTAAGGTAGGGGGTTCTGACACTTTTTCTTGTCAACCTCAATTACCTTATCAACGCTCACCATCTTCAAGTTAGGTGTACGGATGACAAAATCAAAAGAACCGACTGGCGACTCACAATTTAGCATTATTCCTTGTATTTTATGGAAATTGTAATATGAAAACTTTAATAAAATTCATTTGGGACCAATAATTTTAATTGTAAGGTGAATACAGGTGAAATATTCATTAATTTAAAAAAAAATCATGAATTTTAGAGTCCACGACAGCATATCGCCGATAACCGAGCCGAGATAACTTAACCTAAAGCAAAAACTATATTTCTTAGCTGGGATTTTGATTACAATACTTTGCTCTAATTCTTTCAACCTGAGAATAATTGACATGAGAGCATTAATAAACGGAATAAAAAATTTTTGTCTGGCAGTGTCAACTAAATTTTATTGGTTATTGCTAATTGCTATTTTATTGCATTATTGCTACATAATTTTAGGGAAATATATAAACGTGCCATGAGAAAATAGAATCTGCCATGAAAAAGAAGACTTGTGCAATAAGTCTGCATGG
>JAQFYT010002713.1:0-12208 GCA_034694925.1 Ceratophysella denticulata
AAAGACACAGCTATACAAAAATAAACAACTGGACAGAATTAATAGAATTTTAAAATAAGTTTCTAATATGGTTGCTAAAGTGGGTTAGATTTATTTGTATGATGCAGACTGATTCAGACAGTGAGTCCAATCCTTTATGTGATTAATTCTGTGTGGTTTCGTTCGTATCGACGAATCTTTAATTAAAATTACAATCAGGACGGACTGTAGTGAATCTGGAAGGTTAAAGTCTAATTAAAAGCATTGGGCCACGAGAGTCATTTCATCCGAATTCTAATTAACCGATTAATTCGCGAAGTAATTAACGGTAATTGTGTGTAAAATTGGGTATTTGTATTTTTAGAAATTTTGTGTCAACTCAACGGTTGTGTCAATCGCATTCTGTCTAATATTCCAATCAGTTTATTTCGATTCGCATTAACTAAGCTGCTATGTCATAGGTGGATAGGTGCTTTGTCGTTTGTCGTTTGCAGAGCATTTTCTGTGTAAAAATATACATAGATAGGTATTGAGCATATAATTTTATTAATTTTTAGCAATGCTGGTTCAGAACCATATGCCAAATTTCGCATTCTATTCTAACTTGACTCATCATTCTGCACACAAATGACGAAGACTCCCGAACCCGAAACGCCCTATTAATGTCATTCCGTATTAAACAGAATCCCAAGAGGAAGTCGATATTTTAATTTTCCATTGTTTCAGTATACACAGGAATGGTAGCCGGCCTAATTTATAATTCATTCCAAAGCTTTCGAACTCCCCCCATTATCCCTTCCACTTTGTGTCTAAAACTGTGAAGTCTGTTTAAATATTTAAGAAATTAGGATTAGGCTGAGTTTCATTCTCAAGTCAGCACAGTAATACCTAGTAAAACAGTACTAGGCTTGTTGACTCTTAATTTCTCCGGAAGTTTGGCCAAAGCTTTTACGGAATATGAATCCTTTGAGGTTTCTACAATACAGAGAATATACTCAACCAAGCTAGAATTCTAGCAGATGCTATTTCATTTTACAGTGTAGTTACTTGGTAACATAGCCAGAGAGGTATTTGTTGAACCCAATAAACAGGAAAAGGCTTAAGTTCCTCCAAGTCAACATTAAAACGGGCAATAACCGTAAACCTAAGGATCGAATCCAATCCAGTCCCAAGTCCCTTGTGGTGTCCCTTGGGAGATCCGCTTTTCTGTCACAACAATATCCCTTTCCCATTGTTAAACTTTGGCTTGACCAGGCCATATGCGTCTTGAATATTGTTCGTGGTCAATTGGACCTCGCAAATTAAATCTCAATGCCTAGTAATACCTGTAGAACATTACCCTGTTTGTTTTTACAGTTAGCCACAGTTAGCTAACACTCCGAAATATCACTCAAATTCGAAACATGAAAATAGCAAATAAACGTCACTCAGATATTCCTAGAATTTGTTTTAGCAATTGTCTTTCAAAAAGTCACAGGTCCATATCGGCTATCTGCAAACCATTCGAATCGCTAGTCCAACACTGCACTGTAGCGGCGTATGAGTTGGTACCTACCTACATACGCTGTTCGACCGATTGCATTGACAGAAGGCCTAATACAGGGTGACAAATGGAGAGCCATGGTCTTCCAGTTGCCCAAGTCCAAGCTCATATGCAATTCATTGCGGGATGCTATTGGGAGATTTGCCCCAAAAACTCATTTCGACTTTATGAGTCTTAGTGCCCATTCCGAGGGTCTATAGTGAACTCGGAGGTCCGTCAATCCCACTTTTATGAAGGTGTATGGCCCCCAAACTCTAATCCAAAAGTACAATGGGAGAAAAGTCGACGTTTAGTCTGGAATGGAAATGGAAGTGGACTGGACAATGGGAATTTTTTGGAATTGGAACTCTTCTGGGCTAGGCCTCCAGTACTTACGATACGAGATTTATCGAATTTTCGTCTTCAACGGTTTAGCTCGAATTGGTTATACGGCAAGTATAATTTTAGAAAAAATACTTGTATCATATTAGACGTGCGGTCTACCTTGCAGCACCAGATTTCTGGTCTAAAGTGTAACTATCAGGCAGTATGGCTTTAGTTCTGGTGGTGTCTACGCAGGAAAGGTAGATCGCAGTGTTACAGGTTAAATTGTCTAAGACGAAACGACACTACACCCTTAATACCGCTGCCAATAATGCCAGCACCAGCAAATGCCCGTGGAAACAGAGCAGTAGGTAGATCTGGAGCTATACAAAAAAAGTTAATTCACTTTGAGAATCCTCCATGGGATATTTCTCGGCATCTTTTATTTCTTCTCCTGTTAAAAATCTGTCTCTGGAAGAATGAATACAATGGAAGCCTCAAAATCTGTAACGTTGAGACCCAAACCAGACCACTGCATTTCTCTTCTTCCTAGAACGTAGAATAAAAGGTATAAGAGTCAGCGTATTATAATCTGTCAGTCAAGGAACCAGCCAAGCCAAGTCACTGAAGAGGGAAACCGAATGCATAATTAATGTAAATTAGGGCTTGACACTCCCTAGCCCAGCGACTTCTCGTGGGAAGGCTTTTTGACTTATAAAACCAAAAAGTGTCAAATTAAAATCCATACTTCTAGACACGGTAAATTGGTACCTACTTCGTATGATTATGTTCAGGAAAATTCTCGACATTGGAGTTGTAACCACACTCATTGTAACCATTCGTTCACTGTAACCACTCATTGTAACCAGTCGTTCAATGTAACCACTCATTGTAACCAGTCGTTCGCTGTAACCACTCATTGTAACCATTCGTTCGCTGTAACCACTCATAACCATTCGCCCACTCTAACCACTCATTGTAACCATTCGATTTGCTCGCTGTAACTACTCATTGTAACCATTAATTGTAACCATTCATTATAACCATCTATTCGTTTTATTTCAGGATTTGCACTGTGAGGAGAGAAATGGTAGCAAAGTGTGGCTACAGGCTTACAGGTGGTTAAAATCAGTTCTATCGTCGTGCATACCTACATAGACCGGAATCAAGCAACCTATACAAGTACATATTTTACACTTTATAAGTCAATAAAACAAATTTTATGAACGACTGTAATCTTGTGACAAATATTTCAAAAGCTGTAGCTGTAGTGCTCCGGGATCAATCACATATCAAATGAATTATGAGCTGATTTAGGTTCCAGTACGTATTGCGTTACCACTGCTCAAATTAATAGTATTTCGCTTGTAAGTAATTCCGATACATGTTGAAAATCATTTAATCCAAGTGAGTCTTGGTCACAGAGTCACACAGCTACTGACTTGAGTAAGCACTCAAATCTTTTGAATTAAAATACACCTGTCAGTAGTGCATTGGATTGGAATATTGAGCAGCATACTTGAATTGAAGTTGAGTGTAATCCATGTAGTTATGCACTACTGCAAGTGCATTCTAATGTCTAATGCTGCATGCCTTGGCATCTATAGAATCCCTTTTGGAACCCTAATTCATCATCCTCAAAAGTCATGTTATGTCAAGACGAGACAAATTCTCCACAAAGAGCGTATGGAGACAAGACGAGCGAATCGAATGTGAAATTAATTTTCAAAATCCCCCTTCGCTGCATCTACATGGTATCGTAATTCGTAATCGTATCGTAACGAACTTATAACTTGTAAATACATGGAATACGTTCACAGTCAATTCAGGGTAGAAAATTTGAATTTTTAAATTATTTGATAAATATGGGGCCTATTTACAAATTTCCACCGCTACGATCGATCCAAGGCCCAATTGACTGAGACACAAACGACCTAGAACCAAATCTACATCTGAACAAATATTTCTTATCTTGGCTGTGTATAAATAACCATTTGAGGGCATCTTAGCTCCTAATACCATTACCATTAAACTTTAAAAACCCACCTAAATAATTCCAACCGCACCCAATCCACCAGTATTTTAGTTTCTTAAGTACATGGTAAACCCTTATGTAATTTTTTTTTGTGAGCCCTTATCGGCCCGTCTCACTTAATTTAATACAGACTGACTTTGACTTGGCTTGAGCCCGAGTTTGGTCTGACTTGAGCGGATTATTTATATCGTATTGTTTACTCCTCATGCTGTCTCCTATTAACATCCAGCAGAGAGTTTTTCAATTTTAATTTACGGTTCTCTGAACGAAATGCCGAGGAAGGATAGGGATTCACAGGTAGGCAAATACACATACTGTGTACCGGTACTGTACACTATACTGTATCTACCTACAGAAAAAAGGTTTGCCGTTCAACATACCGATACAATGAAACAATGCTTCGTCATGACATAATAGAAATGATCCGAGATCATGGGGTGCCAATTTCAATTGTTTTAAAAAATTCCTTCATCTTTTCCCGACCCCAACTTGCACATTTTCACGTCGGATAATTTTTAAATATTTTTTTTTAAAGTTTGAGTAAACTTATTGAAAAGGTTATAGATTGTTCTGGTACGCAAAATTCATTGAACGTCATTTGCAGAAAAGTTGTGGCTAAAATTAGGTAATATAAAATATCAGATAAGGATCTAAAACTTTGGCATCTAATTCTAAATATAATGATGTATCAACGAATCATAAGAATTTCACTAGTGCCGGTGCCACTCCATGTATCAGCATTGTAACCCATTCCTAGCCCATTCACACTTTTCCCGATTTGGTTGCCCCTGGCTTGTTACGTTGCGTTGCCCTCTGGAACCCGAGCTCATTTTTCAGACTGTCCCTGTCTGTCCATGTCTAACACCGGGAACTTTTCCTTCCACGTCCATCCATAATGATTGCATTCATGAAAGGAGCCATAAGTTGTAACGTTACGTACGAGACCAGTTGATTACATAAAAAATATACTGGATTTATATTGTATAACCGTACTAATATTATGCATTGTCCAAAAAAACTCATTTCTCATCCTTCGTCTTCCTCCTCCTGGGATAGGTCAAGTCATGAAGTAAGAGTGGGTCCAAACGAAAAACCAAACCAGGTACCAACATAATGAAATGAGTCTTATAGCTTTACAAGGCTTTTCAATCGTATAAGGAAGTTGTGTAGCTACTTTTAACACACATTACCCAATGCACATATTTAAGTGAAGGGCCCTTCGGGGTCCACTTAGTATTCAACCGAGGACCTCTTCAAACATCGAGGAGAACAATAACTGGGAAGATGATCGGGGCTGATGATGTGATGGAAATACCATCGCCTATAAATAAGTTCCCAGCTTCCAGTGCACACAGTGGAGTGCACGGACGTTTCGGTTAGAGCCATTTGGACTACGGTTTACTTGTTCATCGTGTTTAATTTAAGTTCTCCAAATTTAACTATCTTAAAAATCGTTCTCAACAGAATTCTTTGAAATCGAATTTTTCATACGGCGCGCTTTTGTTTGAATCCATTTAACACTACTATGTTTGACGCAATTCGATGTGAGACAGCAGGACGCGCATTTTGAAAAGCGCAATCTCAGAGAATTCTGTTAATGCTAATAACACTGCAAATACTAAAATACCTGCATCCATGGTCTTGTTTATTCGTAAATTTAAAAAAATATTAATCACTATTAAACACTCATTAAACATAACCCGAATAATTATTAATACTGTCACACAGCATAGCGAACTTCGCCGAGACGAATCGTTGAGTTGTTTCCCAGATCACCGTTAGCCCTATACGAACCTGATACTTGACTTGACTTGGCCGGAGAATTCCTTATCGTCTCCGTCAGTTTAATGTTTCGTTTCGATCTTATAAGGCAGTGAATTGGGCGCTGATCTTGTACTTGCAAGTAGTAACTAGCCGTATACCTAAACAGTTATATAAGACTAAAGCCTATTGCTCAACGAAAGGATGATGGAACCCTGGTTGAAGGTTCTGGTCTGGCTGGCCTCGGAAATCCGAGATGCTGTGACCGGGTCTGCCCATCAAGCCTGTCAAGCGGACGGGAAACGAGTTGAAGATCCTTGTGAACAGGTTGGCATGTCCAGGGTAGTAGCCTTGTACAGATTTTTAGATACACTCCTACACTCAAGAATATGGTGTAAGTGAGTGTCAAACCCGAATCTGAAGACGCCATGAAAACCACAAAAATTCCCCGAGTTGAGGGTACTGGAATCTGACACCGTGGTACCGTATTTGTAGGTCGTCAAATTTTGTCGATTCCTTTCCGCTCTCTCAGATTCTCAGGCTTTGGAATATCTTTGACTTCAACTTTGTTTTAGAGGTTTCAAGTTGTTTAGAAAATTGTATAAACGATTATCGATTTAGAACTACAAAATTTACATAGTTCCCAATCCCAGCGGGTTACTCTGCCCGACGTTATTCAGTGACACAACGTGACAGATTTGGTGACCTAACCATGAGATCCTAGTGTAAAGTAAATAAGAAACACTGAGATCATGTTGAATATACTGAAGTGAAGGCAAAGATCTCCCCTCCCTGTGCGTTCCGCTATAAAAAGACAATTTATGGTCTGTTGAGATGATACATTCCATTTGGGATCTTCCCCGGGTTCGCAATATGTAGTTGAGACAAGGAAGATTATGTCCTCTTCCTGGCATGTAAGTATTAGCTCATATAGATACCTTCGGATCGGCTCCCCTGCCCTTCTAATGCACTAACCAAAAACGTACACCCTAGTTTGAATTCTACGTCCTTTAGTCCAGCGCCATTTAGGTCTCGGTATTTCGAGATCTATCGCCGATCATTTCTGGGCAAGGCATTGGAGTTACAATTATTTTCACAATTACTTGAAGTTTTGATAATGATTTTAGAGCCATTCCAGATTTAATATTTCTATATATAATTTAAATTGAAATATTACATATTGGCAGGTTATCGAACATAATCGGATTGCAAAATATGAACCCTACGTTCTAGATTGTCATTCGCCATTCATGCCTGGAATCTGAAGTTCCAAGTTCCAACTGTCCAAGAACAACGAACTCCGGCTGGGCCGAAGTGTGTAGTGAAATGTATGAGGTTTTCTACAGTTATTACAAGTAATATATTACAATAAATGAGAACGACGGTTTTCGATTTATTTCCAGAGGGGAGCTGGCACATTACACGACGCTCTAATGAATGATGTGATGAGGTAAGCAGAGGGGATGCTGGATGGTGAAGCAGCAGCAGCGCAGAAATGCTGGCTTTACTGTAATTTTGTATTATGTGTATTCTATAGGTATTTTGTAGATTGACTGGGACCTGGGGCAGCACAATAAATAAATATTTGGTGGCCCTTGGCGTCAGATACAATTGTCGCTGTATTCAGTTCATTTTCAGACATCGATGTAACAAATTCTAGTTGGACATCTTCAGACATCCATATTGGGCCAATTCGAAGAGAACTAAGCTTATAACATAGCTAAAATTCACGGTTCACGGTACGTTCAGCATATGCGATCTAAGGGTTCCTCACATGCAAATTCAGACTTTGACTGGGAGCTTGAATGGCATATTTGCCCTGCCTGACATGTCATTCCATGTCCATAGCGTTATGCAATTCTCAGCTAGGTACCTAGCTATCGTATTTATTATTAAATCTTTCCCCTATGCAAAATAGAATTTCCGTCTAGGCTTGATTTTGACTTTGACTAGGAACGCATAGTTTCGGGTTCCCCCCTCGGTGGAGGCAGTAGTGTAAGGTACAGGCTCTGCTATTTCAATAATGTTTTAGAGTTGATAAATTGACGAGTCAAGTTCAAAATAATTGAAAATGTACAGACGTCGACTGATAATGCATCTTCCGCCGCCGGTGAAACTGAAGCAAGCCGAAAGCTGAAGAAGGAATCTCAAGTCAAGTATAGGATCCTGGATGTAATGCTACGATCCGAGCTATTCAATGATGAATTTTTTGGAAAAGTTCCATATCGCCTGTTGTTGTACCGAAGCGGGCTCAATATGTCTTCGTTTTAGAATAAAAAAAATAATGTTTTACCGTCGAAACCTGATTAGAGAAACATATGTTTTCACTGAAATTTGTCGTACTTGTATGGGAGTACATTTCGGTTCCAAAAGCCTTTCAAAGGCATATATAGTATACTTTGTTAGAATTACTATTTTAAGGTTTAAACTTGGAAGTTTTAGGCCTGGATTCTTATTACGCTTCCTTCGACATTCGGCAACTCCATTTGGGGAAAAACCCTGGAACTGGAATTCCTCGTAGTAGTGTTGGCAGTTAAGCCTCATATGCCCTGTCACATCCCCCTGAATCAGCATCTGTAGCCGATTTATCACCAACGTGTACAACAGTTTCGGTTCTGACTTGAGTTCTGAAGCCAAAGCTACCGAAAGAGAAAAAGTGAAACACTACAGGGTTATGGGGGATTTGGGAGCAGAAATTGAAAATGTTTTATTTTTGGGGACACTCGGAGTTTTAGGCTCTTTAAAACTAAAAGTCAAATTATCCGAAACGATTCTATTTTTCTCGTTGAAGTTTTTGAAGTTTTGGTATAGTACACGGTCCCCCCTACCTCTTTCGTCACTCACGTGAAGTCAAGCCTAAAATACAATCTGGGACCATATCGGCGGAACGTCGAACACCCAAGCAGGGGATAGGGTTAGCAGTAACGAAAACATGACATGACACAGTTCATAGTTCATTGACCATAGTTCTGGCGTAATAATAATTAGTACTGCTTATTGCTCCGTTTCGGTATGATTAGCTTCCGTGGGTTTCAGTTCCGAATTACTTTAAGTATATTATAATATTTAAATTTTGGCGGTGTTTCATAATGTTAACTAATGGGGAAAACCCTTGGAAATGACAATGCAGCGATGTGATTAAATCCGACGTGTGATTAAGTCGACGGAAAACTAATAATAACCTCTTTAATTGATTAAGATTAATCAGTTTACAGAGTTTTAATATAATGTGTCGATCTCAAAGGTGTAAATTATTCAATATTTATTTCCAGACGAAATATATTACGTCCGATTTCATCGTGAATCTCGAGCGAGCGGTAGGGTACCATGTACCGCTAATTTGATAACACTACGATCACAAGGCAGAAGATGCAACTCCAATTGGTAAGTTTGTTAGCATTGATCCAAAGTAAATCACAAATATTTAGCTGACGTTAAACCGCTTAGCTGCCAATAAATATTCATAGCGATTTCACCATAAATACCTGTCGAATTGTACATGTATCAATTTGAATTGTATTAATTCTCTGGCCTTTTCAAGACCAAGACCAGATTTGCCAAAAAGGAGCTGTGTAATCAATAGTGACAGGTGCCCCTGGAGCCCTATGTAAATAAACACAGCATGAATTGATATCAAAACAGAGTCATAAAGCAAGAAGGTACTCGTTTGCTTGATTTATTGAAAAATAAAAACCCACAAACAGGTTCGTTATTACTTTGTAACCACACATCAACAATCATAATTTCTTCCCTCGTTTGCCTTACAACTACAAGGAAATAAGGTAAAGTTAGGGCTATCGTAAAAGTAGACGGATTTTCATTATTCGTTTCGTAAATGGTCAAGCTGCTTACTGTATTTGCCATAGTACTAGCCATATGCAATTCCCTGAATTTATGACTATTTGGTGTATCCAGGCATTTCGTCTTGGACGGTTTGTTTCTGGCCGACCAGTGACGGTCCGCCATAATGTGTCATGTTTATGACAATTCGCTTGTTCGATAGGTCTGTAATGCGCACAGGTAAGAAAATGCGAATATGACTCGTCAAATGTCAAAAATTCCAATGCAGACGCCCACAAGAACATAAAACACCCATAACGCCTGAACGGTTCAGTGGCATAGTCCAAATTGTCATGGACGCATTGTCCGTAAATCCTAAAGCGAACAGCAGCAGGGAGGTAGATTTTTGTACAAAATAGAATAATGTCTGTTTAATGAATTCCCCCGTTCCTATACTCCGACTGTGTGAAATCCACTCAAACCAGTTTAGACTTCATCTTCATCTTCGAGAAGCCCTGTCATTTCGGAGTTTTTTTGTAGGTATTATTGTTATGCGTACAATGGTCCACACTTTCGTGAAGAAGCATTTTGAATGAAAGCAATTAATTTTGTATTCATCGGGCGATGCCTGATTTCCAGGTCTTTTAGTAAATTTAATCGTTATTAAAACAAACAAAATATACAGATAATTAAAATTGAGATAGGTGATGTCTTTTGATCTTTGTTAAACGGTTTTAAATGTCCGTGTTTTCAAATTTCAAATCCAAATTAACCAGGTCAACCAAAACAATAAAATGTATTAAACGAAGGTTAAGGTAATCACATTTAGAATTTAGCACTAATGAATTAACGTAGTATGCCATCTTACATTGATAGTAAGTATTTACTGTGTGAACGTGAACTTTAATTATAACATTAAGTTGTACCTAGTTGCTTACCACTGATTTAATGAGAGATGTAATTCTGCTTTTATGCTCATGCTAAACTTATTATACTAATCTGGTTCGGATTCCCATGCCCGGGGCTATTTGAATACGACGATGCTATAGACACAAACAGGACAGTTTCATTGTCGAACGTATAGAACGAATTATTTTATTTGGTCTCAATTCTGATCAGGTTTCTTGTCAGAGTGGAGTCATTTGAAGCTTGGGAGGTCTCCTCCGGTATAGATTGTCAATCTACGAGAACATCGCCTAATGTCCTGACTTTTCCTTATCTGTCCGACATTCCTGTTTAGGCCTAATTCACTCTAATGTCTTTTCTGTCCCACCACCACCGGTCACCAAGTATTTCCCAGATGTTGGGAATTCTATGCATTGTATAATACGAAGTAATTTAGATAAAGAGGGCTTCAAAATGGCTCGAAATTTCTTCTGAATTCACGGACAGAATTCAGTATACACCTACATTAGTATATTATATAATTAAAACACAATTTCAATTTTTTTTTATTAGGCTGTTTAATTCAGGTGCGTTTTATTTCGTTTAAACGCAACCTGTACCTTGTTGGATCAGGATCAGTGCACTTGATGACCGTATACAGATATATCTTCTTGGCCCAATCTGTGCAAAATCCACATCCAGCCCGATGCTGCCATGATTCTATCTCTAATTTGTGTCTAAACAAATAATTGGCAGTATCATGAATCATGAACTTGAACTTCCGTCTGGCAGAGCATATAAGATAACATGCAATGTTAATAATGCTCGAGCATGGAATTATAGCCCAAGTTACATGTCTTATGTACATAGAATCTTGGAACGAGCCAGTGAAGCATTATCATTACCAACCCACGACCAACAATTCTGAGATACAAAATTACAGCGTTTCTCAAATTATAGGAACAATTACTACGGTAAGTTTTCTGCACAAATGGTAAGGTAAAATGCAAACAACCAATAACCCCCACGTTCTCGGGATTAGCAAAAGTTTTGTGTTGTTTCGCTAAAGGACAATTCGACGCCAGGCCAGATATGGGCCAGATTCGCCCATATACCAATATTTGGTTTTCCAGAATATTTACTGTGTTAACTTTGTGAACGCATACGACCGGGAATTTGCCAAATTCCCCATATGGCTAAATATTGCATCAGACCGAATGGACTAAGACGAAATATCCATGCACGAATGATGCCAATGCCCAAACCATGCTGATTAAAATGAGAGTACCTTAACCTACGCGTACGCCTGTTATTTCAGCTTTCAACGTCTCTGTAAGAATGATATCTAATAAAATAACAATGGACTTGGAGTTTTCTCTGAGTGAAACAACGTGGTAATCATAAAACAATGTGATGATAACCCCTCCTCTCCGTTAACTTGAGCATTATTACCCTGAACAATGGAAAGAGGAAATACAGTCTCTTGTCTAGAGTGTTATTACTCAAAAAAATAACCAAAAATTCCTTCGTTTCAGCAGAAAAACAGATTATTACCTATGTACCTACTCAAATGCAAGCTTCACCAAAAATCGTGGTCGTGTGTAACCTTATAGCTGCCCTGGCATTGTAACGTGGTAACTTTGCATTGTTGAGTAATATAATCATAATGTAACCCTAGTCAATTCCTGCATGGAATTCCGTTTAACGACACGTGAGGAAGTTCATGCACACGATTTTCTTCGTTGTTTGGTTACTCGGTGCTTGAAGCTAGAAGTCTTGTGGCTGAGTGATGATATATTCTAATCAAACTCGTATTCTATGTACCTATGTGTTTACCTGTGTTTCCGGCATGAGCAGATATTTCAATGCGAATGCGCTGTAAGTCTCATTAGCTGTATTTGCCATATAAATCGGATTTTGGT
>JAQFYT010002714.1:0-12203 GCA_034694925.1 Ceratophysella denticulata
ATAGAAGGTAATGTAATGAACTAATTGAAATCATGTCTATTAAATTGAGTTAATATGTTCGCTGTCCTAAACGGTTATGATTTTGTCACTTCAATTATTCAACATGTTCTCGACATTGATTTGGGATTTGTTTAGGAAGAGATTCTGATTCTAGCAAAGGCAGCATTATTTTAAGAAGTAATCATCTCTTTTTTTGGTATAGACAAAATTCACATCTGACCCAACGTCGACATAGAATTCTAATAAAACTATTTACCTTGTGTAAATGAAAAAATGGTATAATATCATCTTCTCAAGTGTAAACTTTATTGCGTAATTATAATATTTGTAATTGTTCTGTAATTACAGATCATATTTCAATTTCAAGTTTTATAGTCAATTAGGTGGCATTTCTGTGCTTACGGTGCGTGCATCACGTTGTTGGAAATCAATGTTCCCAGTGCATATACCTTATTCAGGCTGACTTTTGAGCCAAACATGCGACAGGTCAGGTCATAATGGTTATGTACGTTTGTGCACATTCAATTCACACATTTAGGTAGTTGACTTCAGTAGCAAAGTAGCAAGTAACAGATTAGACAGAAGCAATTAACTATTTGATTGGCTCTTCGGTCTTACAATACCGAGTAACAATTTTTCGTTTTCAAGTGGATTGGTTTTTACGATCAGGCAGTCAAGTACACACTTCTAATCTGACTCTGACGGGGAATTATTATTTGTGCAATTGAGCCAATTCCGATTCCGATAAGAGATAATGGCAAACAATGCATTGAATTAAGCTCCGGAAATCTATTAACGGCGGTGGTGTAGAAAGGACCTATTGAAGCCTGACACTCTACCTACGGTTGTTCTCACTGTCGAAGTTAAATTATTAGAGCATTTTAGAGAAGGTAGTTTTGTTTCGAATACCTAGTTGCCTTATCCGGTTTTAAGGCTCTATCAAGATGTCATTGGAAATAACGCTTGCTGGAAAGAAGGTCCTCGTTACAGGCGGCGGAAGTGGTGATAACCTATAAGATATTTAGAATTCTTTGTTGAACAACGGTTTCGTAGCCTTGCGAATAACAGTATTTTAAAATTAGCGATTCACCATTTGCACAGGAATCGGACGCGCACTCTGTACCAAACTTCATGCTCAAGGAGCCAAGGTCTACGCCTTATGCGTGAATCAGGAATGGCTGACATCACTGGCATCGGAATGTCCAGGAATTCAAACGGTCTGTGTGGATCTTCTGGACTGGGATGCAACAAGAAAGGCTGTAACAGCATTAGGGCCCATGAACTGCCTCGTTAATAACGCTGGTATCGGAATTCAAGAAACTTTCATGAATACAACTCCGGAGGGTTTCGATAAGTACGCAAAGCAAAACTCGAAACAAAAACGCAACATTCGAAAATTCGGACCTATGGTCATGATTATGATAGCTACATTTTCTTGAACATATAAAATCATTATTACTTTTGTATCCACAACAGACAGATGAATGTGAACGTGAAGGCGATAATCAATGTTTCTCAAGTCATTGCTCAAGGCATGATGGACCAGAATACTGGCGGTAGCATTGTCAACGTTTCTTCTGTGGTAAATTAAATTAACTTTGTAAAGAGGTTACCGCTACAGGAAACAATGGTTTCAAACCTGTCACCGGTAATGATACCACTGGTTGGTATCATTCCTGGATTCGTCTGTGGCTTTACAGCATGGAGAGCCTACTCACTCCAGGCCCAAATTAAGTGGCCCAAGTAGCCGAGGAAACTCGCTCCTGACATATACATATGAGGGCCATTGCAGGAATTTGT
Organism: Ceratophysella denticulata; assembly: GCA_034694925.1. Taxonomy (NCBI): domain Eukaryota; kingdom Metazoa; phylum Arthropoda; class Collembola; order Poduromorpha; family Hypogastruridae; genus Ceratophysella; species Ceratophysella denticulata. Next base: position 1,801 of record JAQFYT010002714.1, read on the forward strand.
TTCCGAATGCTTCTAATTGAACTTCACGAATTCTAGGCTTCACGGTGCGGGACGAGGGCATCAGTTGTCTACAACGTGTCCAAAGCCGCAGTGGACATGTTGACCAAATCCATGGCTGTTGAACTTGGGCCAAAGAACATTCGAGTGAACTCCATCAACCCCATTATTATCATTACTCCGATTTCCAAGCCATTCTTTGAGAAAGGTGGTGCTGGAGCCACAGTTCACGAGCGCGTTGTTGCTCGAACACCGTTGGGCCGAATTGCTGAGCTGGAAGAAGTTGTGAACACCATGATTTTCCTTCTCTCCGACGCCGCACCCATGATTACTGGGGAACAAGTCTTCATTGATGGCGGCTATAGCGCTGCATAAACTTGTAGACACTCATCGCTGTATCACGAATAAAAACTGTGTATGTATTCAAGTTTCCAAAACGCAACACTGAATGTACTTATGTATATTATTATAGCTGAATAATTAAACATATATATAACTTAACATACCGAAACATATCCTACTAAAAATCAATAGAAATCTTTTTGCTAAATACTAAAGCTAAAAAAAGACAATACAACAATTTAACACACGGATTACAGAATCTGAATCGCGTGAGCAGTAAACACAGAACCCTGTTCTCACCTGTACAATACATAATGACATCGGATGCAAGAAATTGGCTGTAAATTTAACTAAATGTTCTGATATCTATCAACTAGCTAGCACAACCTAATTTGATTTACGAAAGTGAATGAAAAGGATATTGAATTTGAAACTTAAACAGCGAAACCCACTGGATCTTCAACGCCTTCGCCATCAATTCTCTTCCATCATCTCCATGTCTTCGTTTGACTTATCCTTGTCCCTGTCCCCCCCACTCAGCGCATCTTCCTCTTCATCAAGATCTTCATTTTCTGCTTCATTGTTCATGGGCTGAGACTCGGGTTCACCGTCTTCGCTTTGACTATCGACAGGAGCAAACAAATCACCGAATCTTTTGAACAGAAATCTCACGAATGCACGGATTCCAGTTTTGAGTCCATCATTCTGGTAATACAAAATATAAATCAAATCTGGAGGGTTAATAGGGTTCGTCGTCAAAGATGTTTTACAATACAAACTCAGGTAACATTGTACTGGGTTATCTTATCTGGTCTAAGGTTCCGCACAGGTCACAGGTCAACTTGAAAATTTCATGTCAGGTCAAGTCAGGTTGGCGCTCAACCTGACCTGATATTTCAGATTCAGGTCAGGTCAACCCGCAACCTGATCTGAGTAAAAGTTCTCAGGTTCACTCACAACCTGACCTGAGTTTTTCAGTTCAGCTCAGGTTCAGGTCAGGTCAGACCTCAACCCGACCTACCTTAATGTGGTCTGGATATTCCCAACAACATTTGTTCAAGATTCACGGCTTAAAGGATTTATAGTTGAATAAAAACACAAACTGAGTTTTGCGCGAACATGCTAACTAACAAGGACGTCAATCGTGACTTTTGACAAAAAGTGAAGTTCGACTATAAGTTGTTGGAGATATAAAGGTCTGCAAGTAAATGTCATATTCAAATGTGTTCAAACAATTAATATCTGATGTTCTAGTTAGTCGTCGTACCGAATCCAACAATTAGTCGCCCATAGTTAAATCAATCAGAGTTTATACAACATCAAAGTGTCCATAAGCGGAAACCAGCGTGAATATACCATTTGGTTATTCTATCTTTCTCTGTACTCGTACTAAGAATTGCTGTAACTTATTAAGACACTAAAATAAAAGCTCATCAATCAATCAAAAAAAAAAGTGTGTCCTGAATTCTGTTGCTGTCATTCTAAACTAGAGAGAATGCTATGGCGCTACCCCTTGCAAGATTTAAACTCACCTTCAGCTCATTAGACGCCAAGCATTGTAAAATAGCGTGGCACTTTATCCAGATTATACTGGCACGGTCTCTGTCAACAATGTCAAGGAGTTTGAGGGCTTGAGCCAGATATGTGTTTTCCTTTAAGTATAAATTCTCTTCAATTGTCTCCAGTATGTTCAATGCTAACTTCTCATGAACTTCCTAGAAGTATAAAATAAAGGAGATTATGATAGGACAGTAAGTAAATCAGTTGTGTTGTCACAATAACCATAATCACAATCCATAATAAGCAGACGTACATGTGAATTCTGGTGACGAGAGAGAGCAACGCTACTCGTGCTCCAGACGATAGGATGAATTACTTTATCAACGTCTGTCCCCAGACCGCCATAATCCTGATCTTTCACGAGATTTCTTATACTGAAACAATTAAAGAAACCATTTACTTAAATGAATCTCGAATCCAGCGTAGAAGTCGCTATTAATAAACAGAATTTTCACCTGGGAATTAGAGTAGAAGCCATCCTATGAGCGTTGGCCAGGCTAAGTCTGGGATACCCCTCCAGAAAAAACCGTATCAGCGTATATAGCTCTGAATTCTCTGAAAAGTATATTTAAACTTCTTGTAAGAAAGACCTTCAGTCTCAATAGATATTTCAAAGGTCAGACATATGTACTTACGGTAACTTTGATTTGCTAATATGGCAATTAGCTCAATGAGCAAGTTAGCACTGGTAAGTCTACCACGAAGAAGTAACTTTACAAAACCCTTTACTCGCCGCAATAATTCACGTTCAGTCTGAAAGATATTTTACCAGATTGTTAACAATGCTGTTCAATTAAACTTCATACATGTTTTTGCATAAATTCAAAGAAATTGGAGATCCCATAGGGCCATCACAAAATCAAAAAAACGTACCGGCTGTTCCTCCTCTGGCACGGCAAGTCTTTCACTTCCAGGCCTTGGCTCAGCGTAGGCTTGTAGCACAGCAATTATCTTCGCTTGAAGCTCCTCATTTGTTGCATTAGGGTCACTGAAGGGCTCAGGTGCTGCTGAATTAACAGGGAATAGAAATATAACATAAAATTTAAAAATTAAAATTGGGAACAACGGAAGGAAAAGGAACAAATAAATATTATTAGCACTAGGGACGTGACAGTACTATTGAAATAGACAACTTACGAGTCATTCCGTCAAACTCCTGTTGTTGGAACTCTTCTATTCGGTAGTGAAGCAGAAGATCAACTAATGATTTAAATGCTGATTCCTGAACAAACTTGTCCATATCATATTCCAAGGCCTACAAGTAATAAGAAATAATGAAAATAAGAGCATTGTTTAAATACGCAAATAACAATACGGATTACGATTTAATTTAAGCTTCTAGATTCTTTGTATTACCTTCATCAACGTTACAAATGTTTGCCGAGATAAGTCGCGCTCAGTGATTCCAACTATACCACAAAGACACAATGTGAAACCACGGACCTTGTGATCTTCATCCTGGAAAATGGATCAAAATACAATAAAGATACACGTGCAGTTTGCATAAAGTAAAATAGTCAGTCAAACTTTTCAAAACTGCTTACTTACTTCCAGAGAATTAATAATCTTTGAATGATATACAGTTCTAATTGTTTCGTTGATTCTCTTTGACCAACACAAGACCCGAGTTAGAATGACGAGACCCTTAATAGTTGAGACACCCGGTTTAACAATACAACTGTTTTCTGTAGCATTGGATCTTGGTGAGAACGGTTGAGATTGAGAGTCGAGCTCCCTCCGTCCAAAGAGACTACTGTCGGCATTAGAATCCTGGATTTGGGATCCGTATCCTTCCGTAAAGTCTTCTTCTCCAAAAATATCCGCTACTAGTAGAGACATAGTCCGATCAAATTGATCCCCATCATGCTCCATTAATTTCGCTATTACATCCACGGCTACGTTAATGGCTATAACCTCTTCGAAAGCCTGATCCAGTAAAATCCTTCTCAGCACTTCCAAAAACTTCCGCCTAATAGCAACAAATTAGAATTGCTTAATTTCTTAGAATACAAAATATACCTCTTTTCCGGTTATTACGTAATTATAAATTACTTTGCAGATTCTTCTACTGTGTAAAATTCGAGGATTCTGAGCACATGAGTTAGTCCTAATGGATAGGTCAACTCAATTTGATGCCCTATAGATTTTGCCGAGACGTATGCTGCCAGGACATGGTCGACGATTCTAAAAATGTATATTTTATTTGTTGAATCGTAATAAATGATATGCAACTTTTAGAAATATAGACTAAGGTTAACAGCAACAAAAAACCTTACCCTTCAATATGAGCACACATGACAGTGGGTTCTGGCAGGAGTTTTTCGAGGCACGTATAGCTGTCCTTAAACTTAGCACAGAGCACGAACCAGAGTAACGTCTTTTCCACGCTAAAGTTGTCCAATGGAACTGTTTTGTTCTCCTTTAGGAAACTCAAATCAACCTTCTCAAATACTTCCGGTATTGCTTCCCTGAAAAAAGCATTAATAGCTTGGTAGAAACAAACGAGGTAAAAACCAGGTAAATGTGTCCGTCAGGATAAACCAACAGACATATCAAAAAATATTGATTTCGAAGGTCAAAAACGTTTACTCCGAAATGGCCTATGCGTTAATTTAGCAAACCCAAGTTTGTAAACGTTAATAGGAGTACGCGCTTCAGTTTTTGAGCATCTAACACACATATCCTAAGCAAAGATGAAGTAATATGAACTTATTACGGGTAAAGTGCATCTAGGAGAAGATGGGCCATTCTCGGTTTTACTGTGATGTCCAATTTGATAAAGAGAATTACCAGGCTGTCCTTACATTCCCGCAACCAAGCCTTGAGGAGCCTCTCGGTGACAACTTCCTTGACTTTGGCTGAATGAAATTCGATACAAAAGGGTCAATATGCAAGTACATAGGATTTTACATAAATTATCTTTGCCAGAAACGTACCACTTTGTTTCATGCCCCATTCCAGAATACTCAAACGAATACTTTTCTCAATTTTTGATAAAGAAATATTGGAGAGGCCTTTGAAGGCTTCACGACGAACAGAATCATCAACATCGTAAATCTTTTCCGTCAAAACTTTAGTTTTATCGAATACATCATTTTCCGAGCTGAGGCTGAGAACCCGTACCATTGCCCTTCTTGCTTCCTCACTGGGATCATGATCGGCCATTAACACCAGTGCTGAAGTGAAGAGAATAATTGACATTTACTTACTGATTTACTACATTAGTATGTCAAGTTAAATATTGATTCTCAATGAAAAAGTATCAAACAGCCACATACTTTTTCTAAAGCTCTCATCCTTAGGAAAAAATCCAAAACATAGCACAGCCAGAGCCCTAACCGCAGCAACCTTGTCCTGAAAATTATACAATATACAAGATAGTGAGATCTTAAATACTTGGAATACAACCGACCAAACATCCAAATCAAAATTCATCAATTTCTTACTCTAATTCGATGTTTCACAACCAAAGTCAGAATACTCTGCCGAAATTCCTCATTTTGTTGATGGGCTGGATGATTGTTGAAGTTCGTGAGAATATGGAGTAGCAACTCCGTAATTTTTATTCGAACTGAAGAACGCTGGTCGCAATGGTTCTAAATAGAAATCATAACAAACACTTGGAACATTCTGGAAAGTGAATAACTCAGACCAAAACTAAATTGAAGATCACTCACCTGTCTTATGCACTTCAAAATAAGATGGAAAAATGGCTTTAGTTTCCCAGTCGGGATATTTCGAAGAAGCAGATCTTCCTCATCTTCTGTTGTAAGAACCATCAAATTGAAAACTCGGCAAAATGCATCGCTATATCTTCCTTTTTCTGCTGCGTAGGCAGGAAGAGCCATTTTCCACATTATCCCTGCCACGTACCTCTGATGCTCGTTCAAGACCTGTGTCAACAATTAACAATTAGTTGGAAAGCAATCATCTGAAGCATTTGATTACTTTGCAATCAACGGCTGACCGCTGCAACGCTGCCGCTCTGACTTCGCCAGAGCTCATGAAATACTACCCGACCTGACCTCACCTATGCACAGGAAATGTTAGTTGAAACGCGCTTGTTTCAGGAGAAATCTTACACAACATGACATTGACCTGGATTGACGAATCTCCAAAGGCTAGAGAACTAGCAGGTTCATGTCTTCGTGTTTTTTTTTTAGAAAACGAGTTGGTAAACACAATTTGAATTCATAACTTAATAAAATCAAGAAAATCTTACCTCAATGGTCGGCGTGGGAGAGTTCTTCATATAAAAGAGATTATAAAACTCTGCTAACAGCCGGTCTTTTGAAGCACTGCTTTTACGAGTAAGCTGTTGTGCTTTGTCCATAATCCCCGCAGCGATTGCGAACAATCCTGTTTTGTCATACGGTGTCGCGGTTGTGTTTGGACTAGAGTTCGTCCGTACGGCATTACTCCGTTTCGTTTTTGATTTCTTGGTGGGCTGGGGAGGAGGTGATGGCTGAGGTGCAGGAGGAGGAGAAGCAGGCTTGGCCTTCCTTTTGTTCCGCGGTGGTAGCATCACATTTGGCTTTTTTGGCATTGTAATAATTGTAATATGTAATCTACAAAACAACAATAGAAATACAATATTATGTAGGTATTACAGAGTCAGCATCAAAGTATTTAACTTATGTAATATATATGTATATATATAATATGTATAATAGAGGCACAAACAACAACATATCGACCTACCGACAACCGACGCGCGACAAAATATCAGTCACCAGTCGCAGTCACCAGTGAACAAGAAGGGCACAGACAGGTAACAGACAGGATAGGATGTAGGAGCACGGTCTACAGTCTAACTAAAACCCACCGACCTCCCCGACCTGCTGCCTGCTAAAAATCGACTAATTTGACCCAGGTTTGACTTATCTACGTTAGGTTAGGTTAGATTCAACTTATATAGACAATAGTGTTTCGGATGGAAATTTAACCCGGTCCCGATTGCCGGTCGGTTGTCGGTGATTTTTAGTTAGACCGTCAAACGTAAGAACACAGCACAGCCAACAGCTGACAGCTAAAAGCACAGATGACAGATAGCTAGCTGCTAGCACTAGCACAGACAGATGACAGCGGAAGGTAGATTCAGATCATCAGAGTCGTATATTTGTACGTACTTACAACTTATAACTAATGACAAATGACTTACAGGGCGGCACACACTATCAGGTCACGACGGGTATCTGACTTGCAACTTGTCTTAGGACGACGGACGGTCAACGGTACGGTCAACTGCCACACGGCCAACAACGGTTTAAGTACTTAGGTACATTCAATGCACCTAATGTTGAATGTCTAATGATTTAATTTATAACCAACCGAACCGAGTAACCTCTTGTCACCTGTGACCTGAATTGTACGTTTGACGTTGAACGTTCTGCGGTCCTTCTATGCATGCTCCTCGTGAGAGAGTGCGTGACGACTGACGGCGGAATGACAAATGAGAACAATAGAATTGAGCGTTTCGTGTTCGCGTTTCGTGCAAGTAAAGTACTACTGCCCAGGCACTACTACTACTACTGGACGCAAGATCCGGCACATGCTATTTCAGTGAGCAGGAGGAGCGGGAAGACGACTGGGCAAAAACAAGAACCCGCTCTGCCTTCAGCCTCCACATGTCTGTTTCTGCACGACGGAGTGTCAGAGCGTTGGGTCCAGGAGATAAACCCTGGCTTGTGGACTCCCACATTCTTTCACTGGACACTTGTCAAACCCCGCCTCCTCACAGGCCACAGCCAGTCAACGGCTCTCCACTCTGGCCGTCTCTCTCTCATCTGTTCTGTGTTGACTCTTCTCCTCAGCTCGTGTATAGATAGCCCAAGATAGCCTAGCCTAGCACCTAATCTGTCGTGTCACCTTGTTCACTCTTGACTCTGTTGTCTGTCATCTATCATCTGTGTTGTTCTAGGTTCTAGCTCTTGACATTTGACCCAGGAGGGTGTCCGTCGTCAGGTCCCAAGTGCAATAGTCACTCAAGTTCGGTTACAACAGGTCAGTATACGAAATAGAAATATCTTTTTCGAGCAATTTCTAAATCTTTAATCTCTAACATCTACTTATCTAATATTTTGCGTTTGCAATAACTCATCATCCGAAGTCATAAAAGCTGGACGCAAATCTTAGACCTTCAACCTATGACCTACATTGTGCATCATAAAAAACGCTACACTCACAAACTAATTAATACTAGTATTATTATCCTTGTCCTCTGGCATCTGGCTGGACCAGTGACCAGCAGTTGGCAGTTATCGCTATTGGCTATTGGCTTTCATATTCTCAGCATTCGACATACAACTGATCTGTAATTTGACAAAAAATTACGGGCTTCTGTCTTCCGATTTCGGTCATTTGCCATTCATTTGCATAAGACCCTATGCACTGTTGACTGTTGACTGATTTTATGTTCGAAGTTGTGTGCAATAGTAACCGTCAAAAGTAGTTAAATAAGTCCAAATTCATTTTTGTGCACTATTTATTATGCAATATAGAATACAGAACCATGGAATAGAATAGGTACATGGGTATGAGTTTGTTGTCTGTAGAAGCAATAAAGTGTTAGTCGATGAAGAAATATTGTGAGCAAATACGTAAGTTTTCAATTTCAAATATGCATAAGTTGGAAAAATTAAATGGAGAAAGCTGTAAAGTGAAAGTGAGAAAGGTAGTTTTGAGCACGCACTGTTTAACTTCGAGCCCATGGAAAAATACGTAATACGTAGCTTCATTATTTATTTACGTAACTTATCGAATAAATGATGAATTACAGAATACCATTTCTGCAAAATTATGAATTCTGATAAATGATATGATAACCTATGAAATTGAAGTGTCAACTGTAACTGTAGAAGAATAAATAAAATTATTGTTGGCTACGATTTATAGTTAAGTTTTATTGGTATTTTTTGCCTAACCTTCCTCCAAACCTTCCACCATGTTAGTACATGCAATCATATGTCTTATGGATGGATAGCATATTCAAAATTGAATTTGACATTCGACAAAGTACAACTAAATTGTAATTAAGTAAAATATGTTTCTCAAACAGTCAATACTTTGTGTTCTGAATTTTTGTTTTATATTTTAGTGCAGTTGGACAGGAGGAGTTCCAGTAGAGGAAACAAGAGCAAGGTATCAACTCAGATCATCATCATCTCATACATCAAATTATTGCCCTATTACCTTCAAGTTTAAGTTAAAGCCGAAATACCTATAACGTTATGCCCCGTATTCCTGCAAAGGGAAAATCAAAGATACTATCATCAGTTTCCAATGTAGTAGGACCAAAACAAACCTCACTCATGGCATTCGTTACTTCATCGCCCAAGTCGAACCTGTCCATCAGTCCACATGTTGCAAACGAGGTCAGTAAAGAGCATCTAACCCATTTAATTAAAAGATTCAGCTAGTATATTGATTTGTAGCTATCAGCTTTTTTTTTAAGAATCAGAAAATGATTTATTTAAACTTCCACATAAATACCAATTTGAGTTACAAACTTCAGCTATCAGCTTTGTCTACTCTTCGCATTTACAGAAGGAAACGGAGCCGGTGGTTCCTGAAAAGAAGCTGGAGGCAGATTCCGTCTTATCTAATTCTGATAATGACACGTCATGTAGTCCATCCAAAGCCAAACGGATCAAGCTTGATAACCAAACGCCAAGTCAAGATTCTCGGGATCAGAAAGTTTGTTTCGTACACAGATTGTCACTTGTCAGAGTCCTTACATTTTACATTCACATTTGTAACATGTGAATACAATGGAATTCAAATAATTCACGGCACTATTGTTATATTATGTATAGATTCGTGAACGGTTGATTCATCAATCTTCCCTTCTCAATATTTTGGATATGAACATGGGAACAACTTGGTTTAAGGCCCTTGAAAACAACTTTTCTAAAGAATATTTTTCGAAGGTTTTATTTCAATTTTTGTTAAATAATCGAACGGTGATTTTTGGACTCTATTAATTATTTTTTTGATTTATGATTCTAGCTAAATCGGTTCGTGACGTCGAGCCGAGTGAGGGGATCCGTCTACCCATCACCGGATAATGTGTGGCAATGGACAAAACATTGTCCAATTCAAGATGTTAAGGTTGTTATTCTTGGACAAGATCCGTATCACGGGCCGAATCAGGCTCATGGACTTTGTTTCAGTGTCAAGAAAGGTGTTCCGCTTCCACCTAGCCTGGTAATTCATTTTATAGATCCAATTAGTGAATGGCCAAATAACGGGTTCACAACAAGATAGGAGATAACCTATATCAATTTCGGTTATTATTGGGGAAACATTAATGGACCAAAAGAAATACCGATTTTCCATTCTAATTCGAGCATTCAAAAATACCAATTCGAACAACAAAAATATAGATTTTCCAGGCTAATTCGAGTATACAAAAATACCAGTTCGAACAAAAAAAATACCGATTTTCCCTTCTAATTCCTGCTGTTCAAAATACTACTTCCAGCAGAAGAATTCACCATCCGTTC
>JAQFYT010002715.1:0-12201 GCA_034694925.1 Ceratophysella denticulata
TGTACTTTTCATACGGCGTAGTGAGTAGACATTTTCCCACCTCAGTAGGTTTTTAATGCTTTTTGCATTTGTTTATTGAACTAGTTATCATCTGTTCCTTAGGAAGTAGAATAGTAAACTCGTTACCGTCAAGCATCCTTATGTAAGTTCTCCACCTAACTCTGCTGATATGTTGTTTTAACATGGATACCTACGAGTTATGTATGAGTAAGTAGGTACCTACCTACAAAAGTATGAAACAGTAGCAGGAACTGTTGATGTCCCAGCAAATATTTGTATCTAACCCAGGGTATCTAACCATAAATCATTAGATGAAGCGCTGGAAGGTGAATTGTAGAAGGCGAACCGACCGAGCTCTTTCCAACGCACTATCTCCCGGTCTACGTAAATAACTCTCATGGAGAAAGTTGGACACATAGAAAGCGTGTTTGTCAGGGAACAGGAAGTGCGGGGTTTGCTCATGGCCTGGCCAGGGTTTGTGTTTTGTGTGCACACGGAGGCCGAGTCGAGGCGGCGGGAGTGAGTGTCGACACGAGACCTCCACGTTCCTTCTCACACCACCCACCCCACCCCAGCCCCACCAATGTTTGTGTGTGAGCTTTATTTAGAGAACCCCATCGATCCGCCCAACTAGCACTCCCGCCCAAAGCAAAACAAACATCATGGAGACGGATACTAACGCATTTAAAAGAGTAAAGGGGAGGATGATGAGCCCACATCAATCTACATATCGCATCAGATCGGCTTCTCTCTTGGAATCGGCAGTATTGACAGTCGCAGGCACGACTGACTCGTAATAAGACAATTATGCAGCGTTTATTTACATACCTATACAAAAACTCAGCGTTTAACGTGGATCTGACGTACTAATAAAAAGAATTCAACACCGGCACTGAAATCTCAATTATCGAAAAATTTTCCGTCCCTATGAAAAACAGATGTAATGAAAAAGTAAGTTGGGAAATAGGTAACAAGATTAATACAGGCAAGGCATGTCTACTTGTTCTTATTTCTACTTCGAAATCTTAATTAATTTTGTACAAATGAACAAAATTGCTGAATTCGAGATGTAATTCATTTCAGTTGATTTCAAAATCTCGCAACAACGTTTCAGAAACTAGTTGATCAGCTCTAATTTGTTTGTCAGTAGGTAAGTTGTGCATTGGGCAATGCCGTAGTTCCTAACTAAACTGGAGGAACTTCTTCCGGAATTGAGATGTTGTTGTTTGGATGTAGTGTCGCTTATGTCACTGAAGAATGAAAAGGCTGGGAGGAAGAGCGGAGACAAATGAGGGACGGAAGTGAAGCGGTGGTGTATTGTGGAAAGTTTGGGAAGAGTTGAGAGATAAGGTATGTAATGGACAAGGCTCTGGTGATTCTTAAATCGATAATTTCCATTTTCCTGGGAAGAAAAGTGGGCGGAATGAGTTTAGAATTAGACTCTTTTCCTCCACCAGAAGACAATGTAAGTACTTCCTCCTACTCAAGCCTTTACCGCTTCACTAGCTCCCGCCTGCCTCTCTTCTCAGAACAACAACGTATTTATGTCTGGGACAACTCCAAGGAGACAAAAGGAAGTGCAAGAAATATATATGTGATTTTTTGAATAGCAAAATTCTTATTCGCTAATACAAATGACCTGAGACTTTTTTAAAGGCTTCTGGCTTCTGGTAGCAAAAATGAACTTATCAGGCATTGTTGACACGATTCTGGGTTGGGGTGATCCCTTCTCTTATGTGGTCATCGATTTTGGAGCTTATGTTTGTAGATTACAGTGGAACTGGTTTATAGTAAATCTAAAGGGAACCCCTTAATTTGCCGAGAATTTGTTATACTACAGCCGAAGTTCTATGTACTACATATAAAGCTGTATGCCCTAGCTAATTTTGAAAGTGCTTTACTATAGCAATCTATAGCGTTACGATCCTCACAACCGATGTTAGTATAATGGAATTCGACCGCACTTTCGCTTTCTCCGCGGTTGTAGCCTGAATTTAACAATGGTCTATGCCTATTTACATGAATACATTTATGTTCGTATTACTCTATGTTAATTATTTTGGTACAAGTTGTTAGGACGGAATTGTCTCGTTGCGTACCAACTGGGAGTCTTCCAAAAAGTCTCCTAGCCTTTGTTTATACTTGGGATTGTCAAGTTAGAGACGGGTCTCCTCGGCGAAGGAGGGCAAGGATCTCTCTTTCCGAGAGTCAAGCTAAGTCTATGACAGAGTGAATTACTTGGTCTCTTGTTCAAGACAGCATGGAGTGGAGGTTGAGTCTGAGTTGTCATAATTCTTCTAGAAAATGATGTTTTAATGATTCCCTAACTTCCAACCTTCTTGTGGACTCCATGGAGTGGGCTCAGTAAAAGTGAAAGTCCTCCAGAGTTTATAAGTGTGTACGAGTGAGAGAGGAAAAACAGCGAATTAAGCACTCATTTCACTCAATACGTCTACACTTACCTGCAATATTTTTCTTTCCTTCTAATGCTAATGATTGAGCCTTCCATTTTCCATGTGAATACACAAGTAGGTACTTCAATGTAATTATGTATCTAAGTTACAGGTCCGACGGCTTAGATGCATCTGCATACTCACGCGTTTCTTCGATTTCGTTATTTTTTAAAGTGCTGCTGTATAACGTGATTTTAATTTGCAAATATGAAATTCAAGTTATTCTGATACTCCTCTTCGCAGGGTATTAAAACATGAATTTGGTAAACTTCAGCACAACACTATTTCTAAAAACAAAATATCTTTTGAAGCTTTGGATGCTAATATTTATGTACATATGAGTATGCTGCCCAGAATTAATTTCAGCTGTTGAATACATGACTATCGGGAAGCTATTGTAAACCGCTATACCTCTGAACATTTTTTTCACCTCCGACGAGTAATACCTATGCATGAACGGCGTTACTTGTCTGCTTAATTCATGCAATCCGTATGGAATAAACAGCTTAATCAATTAGTTCGACAAATTCTTATTGAAACTCCATCGTACAGTTTGTACTACGTCTAGTAGATATGCTGAATGCACCACCCATCTTGTTAACGATTTATTTTATTATTATATAACTTCCTGGACTTATATTATCAACACTAACTGAGCTATAAGTAAAGGGAATACATTCCACCACTCTTACACATTAGGCCACAACGTGAAGCCTTGTTACGATGCTGGCAGTGTTGGTGTTGGTGATAAAAGATGAAAATATGTCATTATTCGCTCTCGTTAAAACCCGAAGTTGTATTATATGGTACGGGGGAGAAACCCAGAAACAAGCAGTAGTGCCCAACCCCATTTGAATTGAACATTTAGGAGAGACGGGAGATCTTGAGGAATTAATAAGATTTTCGACGTGACTGCTTCGGAGAGATTGGAAATGATGGGACGGAGCCCAGTTCTCCATTAAAACTCAAATTAGTCTCGATGGATTCTTGGGCGAGAGGCAGGGCTCCTGACTTCAATCTGACAAGCCTCCTCAGTTACAATTATAAACTTTGCACATTCTAACTCCAGGAAAAGAATTAAATTCCTGTCAAAACTCAAAATGGTTCAAAGCTCAACCTTCTTGGCTCGAGACTTTAAATTGAATTCGTGCATTCATCAATCAAATCTATCCTTAGGATACAGATTTATAAATCATTCATAAAATTGTTTGCAGTAATAGCCTTATTCTGTCAATGTCGATCGCGATTTTGGATTCATTAATGTTTTAGGTACCTGCACATATTCCGACTCCCGATTTCAGTGCAATTTTCTCGAATATTATTTCGTTAAGGCTATCTGCATCATCATCAAGAGAGAACTTCTGTGACCAGAGGGTTCCGGATGGAGCTAACTATTATGAATACTGAATTTTTGAGTGATTGTCGTTCAAAAAATCGTTTTCGATAACTTTTATAGATCGCGATCCAGATAAAGTGAAAAGAGGAATAATTTGAGAGGTTTCTATTTGAAAAAAGCGTGTTTGATGAAGGTGCGGAATGACTTTAGACAATACCTCAGCTCAAATTACAACTAAAGTAGATAAGTATATTTAACAGCACCGAATTCGTCAAAATTTTCCGGAGGTGTGTTGGAAAATCCTACTTTTTGAAGTCCTGGGGGGGGGCATTTCGGGGTGAGAGGGGTTCGGAGTCACCGGGCCCATTTCTGGACACACGCCTCCTGGTCCTGGTAGCAGTTATGTATAACGACCCCATCCTCCATTCCCATGAAGATATACCAAAGCTGTGTCCTACTTTAACATAGAGACGTTAGTTTGGTTTGGCTCGGAGTGACAGGTTCCTGGGACGCAAAATTGAACTACATTATTGGTTACTCTCTGGAAATTCCTTTCTGCCTCCTTGCCACCACGTACGTTCCGGGGCTGGTATGCGAAACCTAAACATGCTTCGCTCTGACTTGCCTTGAGCAGACAGACGCTTCCTTCGACCAGGAAGCAGTATTGAGAATTTTATCCTCTTTCCCTCCTCCAGCTTCCCTCTGAATACCGTCTGTTTGTTCACGAGAAACATAGTTTGACATGGAAGGTGTCGCTTCCAAGTTTATGATCATGTAGGCATGTTCCACAGTGAAATCCCAATTTGCACAACTAATCTGTACACGGAAGAAACTCTATTTCTATTCATCCATCTAGGCATTATACCTATGCATAGACAGAAAGACGGTATGGAAAGGACGTTTAGGGGCTGCATGTTGCAAAAGCTCCGTGTTTCTGAATAGAAGAGCAAATAGCAATAACGCGGCTCCTCTGTTCGCCCAGATTGAATAGGTTTGGAATTTAGGATTTAAATTTAATTTCGATTGTAGGTGGATTTTGGGATCAGGGCTCTTTCCTGCTTTGGAGTAAATAGGTAATCCTATCACTATAATGTGATAAAGTTCAGTCAAAGAGCACACAATAGCCTTATTCCTATCAAATCTTCCAGCTGAGCCCCATGAAAGCGTGCGTCTTTTCTGGAAACGCGTTCCGTGTTTCCATCTAAAAGGATTCCTGGAGGCAGTAGCATGCTAATGCTAGCATTCTCTTATTGGTATATTATATTCCCTACTCCCGCAGTACAGTACAGGCAAGACTATTCACCCCGCACGCACCCAGGCAGTGAGACTAGTCCATAGTCCAGGACACAAAACGCAAAGCCACACGTGCTCCAGAGACCATTACTCGTCCAGAAAAAGGAATCGATTCCTGGAGACTTGTTGAGGTTTTAAGGCATGGGTTGGTCGGAAGACGGGGGTAGTGGCGGACTGTGGGGTGTACGTACCTTGACAACAGTGGAGACTGCTGTGTGAGGGTGGTGGGAGGGTCCTCCGGGGGTTGTGGTGGGAATGGCGGGGGGTGGGAGCATGGGCAGGGTCTCGTCCCCATCATCCGGCTCGGGCTGAGCGAGGCGGGCAATTGTGGACTGCTTACTAGTCTTAGTCGTCATGGCAACGCTCTTGAGAAGTTCGTCCCCTTCGTCCTCAGCTACTTTCTTATTCTCATTACCGTTGTTATTACTCCGCCAGAATCTTTCTTTCATCTCAGCCAAGTAGGGACACCGCTGCATTCCTAAAACGACAGGTATAAGAATGAACTCAAATCAGAACTCCATCATAAATACACACCCACACCCGGGGTCAGTAGTGTTACTTAGTGTACTTTTACGAACACACGTTAACTAGTTAGTCTGGGGCTCAAATCAAGGAGAGCCAAGCCCATAGCACGCACTCACGCACATAGTGATTACAGTTACCAAACACGTCTGTGCTCTTAATTACCACGAGGCTACAGTACAGCTTTCAATTCCAAACACACGGCACACAACACGAGAGAAAATCTGTTACAGGTACATACATAGGAGTCAAAACAATCCATTCCAGCAGCAGTGCTGCCGTGCGTGCCTCTGAACAAGACTCGCCTTTTTAATTAGAGTCACCCTTTAATAAAATCAGAGGTTTTATGCCGTATATTAGGTATAACCTGCAGCTATTTTCATTCCGGGTTTTTATTTTAGAGCAACGACACCTGGGAACGCTAATAAGAGACTACAGCTGTGTGCAGTCACAGCCAATTACCTACTGTGCGTACTACTACCGTTCTGGAAATGTGATGCATGGCTGCTGGTGTGCCATTGCCATTAGGGATGACTTAAGAGGAAGTCACTGGATTTGTTCACACAGTTCTGTTTTTTTTTTCTAAAAAAACATAATGATTCCAATTTGTAGCATATCTACTCGTCTCCCTCTTCCCTCCAACATCCAACAGTATTTATTATCATGTAATGAAACCTAAACCTCAAAACATTTCACGTCGAACACAAAATCCTTCTAGTGTATCAATCTCCAGTGGGTAGCAGAAAAAATAGCACAAAAACAGTGATGTTATTACAGGCGTCACTCTGTTGATGCTACTACTACTGCAACAGGTACAATCTACTACCATCTCGTATCTGTTTCAAATTCACACATATTACAATACACGCACAAAAAAAGATGTTTTAGTGAATCCAGCCAGAAGAGAACCGGAAGATTAATCTTCAGTGACTCGTTGAAACTTCTATTTTTCATACCATCAGGTAGCTACAGCACAAAAATAACAGCCTGGCATTGGCTCCGTATGCAAAAATGTGTTGTGACACTTCAACTCTTCTCCTCGCATTGTTTGATTATTTATAAATCCCTCACCCCTGCAAAACTCCTGCTTTTTTAAAACTCACCAGACACTTCCGTGTATGTTTGTCTCCTATAAATTATTCTGCCCGGCTTTTGGACAAAACCAAACCAGACATGGGATATGCAACTAACCAATAACCAAACAACTAAAATACAAGTACGTCAACGAACCTTGGGGACGCGGATCCATACAATACAGTTCGTTCTGGCCAACAACTGCATGCAGCACCAGTCTAGCGTCCACTAATCCCAACCTCAACGTCAATTAACAGCAGAGGAAAGGAACAAATTGTAGTTCTGGCAAAATAATCTTCATGCTCCAACCTTGACGAGATTCACCACTACAGTAAACTAATGAAAATAACACTGATGGATGATAGAGAGAAAAAATGCATACTACGAACAAGTTACCCCTTTCATATCTCACATCACATCACGGTAAGTATGTAATATCGCAAGGAGAGTGTAGGTATGCATAATACGGCTTAATAGAGCCCAGAGCCAGGTAGAGAACAGGTGAATTATTCTGCCTGCACCGTAATCATATGCAGAAACCGAGTGTGTTGTAGTGGTAGTATGTATATGCAACAATCTCAAAGTCTGAGCCATAATAATACGTTTCGCGACAATTCGGTATTATACGGAACAACACGGAAATCAGCGGCATCTGGCAACTTGGCTTGGAAACGACAATTCAACTAAGCTTGAATAATGTAAATTATCGTCCATAACTGTCGAATTTCAAAAACAGTGGTATTGTTTTCTTCGGCTATAGACGAATTGTCCTAATGTAAGCTGTTGTTATTCTCCCGGATTGTCTTGTAAGGAATTGTCGTAAAATCAGAGTCAAGCCAATGCATAAATAGATTGGGGTGGATGATACTCCGGGTGGACTTGGACTTTTTTTCGCAAAGTGAAATCTCCCAATCTCATGTCCGTATAAGGTCGCTATGGGTCTCTAGAGCCAATATGGTATTACTCTCTGTGTACTGTACTTAAAGATTATACTGGGCGAAGACGCCTAAATCTACTTTTCATAATGGGCGTCTCGACTCAAGTCCGCATCGTGCGGATGGATCTGAGATATGTGTGAAGAAGGATAATCAGGCTCAGACCCACATTACTTTACTCCACGTTTCTCTGTTTCTGTGCTCAAACAATACATTTATTACTCGACTCCGAACGAAAGTCCCTTTGGCCCAAGGTCCAATCAAACCTAAATCTTTTTACTCGAAACAGAAGAGCGTGACAAAAGCGGAGATCTCATCAGACATAAAGAAAAATAGTTTGGATATTCTCCATGGACCTGAATCAGGAATTGGTTCTGTGCTAACGCTAATCAAGTTAATAGTACTTTGCCGCTTTTTTTGCACACGGGTAAAATAAACCATTTATACACATATACATCGGATTCGGGTGTAGTTTGTAGTCTTGATTGTGAGTTTTTTCACAGCCATTTCATTTTAGTCTGTACCTACTACCGTATATGACTGTTTTGCATGAAATCTGCGTATGACTCTGGAACATGCAGATGAATATTGTATTAGGAAAGCAATCAGCTAAAGGGAATACGCATATTAGGGCGGTAGGCCGTTTCGTTTTTTTTTATTTCTCGGATCCGCCTCGACTCGACTCACTTTCCCGGAGTATATGGGAAATATACATGAAATGAAATTATTCGCTTCTGAGTGAATTTCGGGAGGCTGACGCTTTAGTTTTTTCCTACGCTTCCCTGGCCTTATTATATTCCCGAGCAAAGAAGCATCGGTCGTTTGTATTCAACATTGCATCTGGAGCCTAACTATACAAGAGCTCGTGTAATGTTATTACGGATATATACTGGTCCACCGTTGTTTAACATGAGGATTATTTATTACTTGTACGAGACGGAGAAAACTTTCACCATAAAATCCGTCTGTAAAGAGGATAATATATGATTCCCACGTTGTTTCTTAAAATATGAAGGTAAGTAGACTAGCTCAGTAGTTTCAGAGTTCATTTCTTTTTTAAAGAAAAAATAAGGACCGGATGCAAGTAATGACACGCAGCAGTTACGCACAGGAGAAAAACTAAAAATAACATTAAATAAAATTGGTTCACCAGCCGAAACAAGTTTTTTTTTGTTCTGGGCCAAATATTTAAAGTGTGTCCATGACTAAAGAGAATAATACGTTCAACCTTACGTTCAGGTCAAAAATCTCTCAAACTTATTTCTACTTATCTTCACAGCAAGTCCTCGTAGCAACAAAGACATTGGAGCTCATAGTCACTGACTCGAGACTAAATATTCCAAGACCTTCGATTATTCCACCCACACGCTAATTTAAGAACTACACTAAATTATATATAGAACATGGAATGGGCCAAAAAGTTTTCTATGTCGTCATCTGTCTGTTTCTTCGTTAAAGGGTTAATTTGTTTTTTGTAGAATGCCGCAAAGTTTCAAGATACATCGTTTTATGGTAAGCATTATATGCTTCCAATATTTACTGAGTATTTGGTACAAAATATCTTTTAAAAATTACTATCCCGAATTTTAGTTTTTCGATTTTTGTGGCCTGTTCACTAAAGCGTAAATAAGATGACCCTTTCTCGAAGTCTATCGAAGACAGAACTCTTCAAAGTTTTGTCATTGACGGGTTCGTGTGAAGTTGAAAGGGTCGTTGAAATTGGACTTCCTTGAACCCACCTACCTACTTGAGAACTTGAACAAAGCCTGTCGCGTTATGAATTCCAATGATGTCTTTCGAATGCCGTTCTACGACAGCTCCGATTTCCGCTGATATGCATTAGAGACTTATCTTTAGTAATGAGATTGGGAGGCTTCGTGTGCGGACTTGAAAATCTCTAGCTGGACTGACTGATCCACCCCACAGCATTACCATTGTATTGGATTCTGGCTTTTCCTTCCGAATCCCGAACCCCATTCCTGGTCCAGCTGAGACAGACCAGACATAAGGACTTAGGTTAGTTATTCCACTCAAGTCGTTTTCGCTACCCCAGCTATAGCCAACAAGTTAACTCACCTAAATGAAACTATTGTGTTTCACTTTAGTCAGTACAGGTTAGCGTTAACGTTTACCGTGTCTACCTACTCTTTCAAGTTGCAGAATTCGCAGCAATGCTCGGATCGACAGAGTTCTAGAATCAATAGGCTATTCACTCAAGTACTTCAGTAAATGAAGTGAAAGCAGTAATAACTACGGACATCAAATTATGGAGTCTGGGGGTAGGTAGGAAATGGGAAATCAATAAATGACCGTAACAGGGCAGGGGAGAGAGGAGATGGACAAACCTTATTTCTTCCTGAACCGTCGTGGCTTGGTTTCACTCCAATAATGGAGTTCCTTACCACGGGCCTCTCCGCTGCTGATGCTATTGTAATCCAATCCTAAACCAAGTCCTGGAATTCCTAATTGGCTCGAATCGAGCTTGGAAAAGCTCAGCCTGTCCCTTCCCTGACGGATGGTAGCGAGTGTTTCTTCTCGATTCATCAACCCCACTCCCAGAGAAGCGGACAGAAACTGACCATTGCGGTAACACGGTTCGTGGAGGTCGCCAGTTCTACGTCATTTGGGTCCATAAGTATCGACACGCAAGAAATATACTATGTATACACACACATAGCGTGTAGAGTACATATGCCCTACCCACTTTCTCCAATTCACTTCCAATTTTCCATAAATGCCGATTCCAATTATTCAAAACCTTGATACTTTTAATAATTTCCTAGCCCTGATTTGGTTAGAAATTGTATTGTTCAAATTCGAAACATTAATCACAGTTCTAAGACGCTGGTATTTACTATGCAAATGGACAATGTAGAGACCGTCCATATTATGAATAACAATCTACTACAGTATTCCCGGGATAACAATGATTGACGGAGTACGTTTCAGATTGTCAATACTGATAGGCCCAAAAGACGGAGCTCGGATTAGGAAACCCCGAATAACCATGGACGCTGACCATGAGTCCAATCCGAGTGAGTTAGGGGTACAGGGCACGTACACACACTATGTACCGTTGAATTGACGGTGGTAGCGGACGGAGCAAGAACCCGGGAATAGAACTACGGAACCATTAGCCACAACTCCTCGACTTCTGCCCAGCACTAATAAACCAAGACTGAATTATCTGGAATTGGAAACATCGGGCCTTATTTCTTTTTGTCGGGTAATTCTCCCCGTCGTCGTCCACGTCCTCTCTCCCACTGCCGAACACACAGCCCAGACCAGAAGTCACCTATTAACCCAACGCACACCCATCAATCCGCCCATCCATCTCCCTCCCGCATTCTAGATTGTGCTACCGCTGCTGCTGGTAACCCTGCTCATTCTATTATCTCGTCCGCTGCTACTGTTAGCTAGTATATAGGCCACGACAAGGCACGAGGCAGTAATGAAAGAGATATTATTATCCTATTCTATGGGACTCACTGCGTCTCGGAGGGATAGCAACTCTTGGGTTTTGGAACCAGGAAGTGGCAGGTAATGCAATGAGCTGAATCCCTGACAAGAGCAATACTGGTCTGTTCTCTTCCTGCTCTCTCCTAACTTTCACCATGGTAGCTCTACGTACAGTATTCCAGCTTCCTTCCAGCATAATTAAGGGCCTTACTGACATTTCGCCCTGGTCGAATCTACTCGGTTATTTGGACTGTTGATACTGCACGTTTGGCCTCATCAACAGACAAAAGGCAAAGAAGCATAACATACCTACTAGGTCGCAGACAAAGAGCACCAAGAACACACTAGGTAAAACATAGGTAAAACAAAACCTATTTGGCGATGTATTTGTACTATATGCGATTTTGGCCAAGATGCTGGTGCTAGGTGAACTTACATTTATAGGTTACCTATATTAAGCTTTCTGCTTTTTGTTCACTTTTAGCCAATTACGCCTCCAAACATGCGTTTTTACCTGCCATATGTTTGGTCCTGTCATGTGATTTCGTAGTTATGTTTCGTGCGCAATGCTTTTTCACTGCCAACAGGTTGTTATGTTGAGTGGCTAAACAAACTCACAATGTATTCTAGGCGAAATACGCAAACCGAAATACACCGATCCAGCCAGTGATAGGGATTATTAATTCGGGTAATTGATCATTTTAATGCCTACAACCTATTTATAGCTTAATACTATGTTTGCAATTAAAATAATTAAAAAGTCCATTGAAAAACAATGTAAACGGCACAAGACCATACCAAACGGACTGTACACTGATTGAAGTTGAACGTCGCATTTGCTTTGGTGGTTGAACTGAAGGGAAAATGACGGAAACAATTCATACATACTACACACCCAACATGAATCGAAGGAGCTCAGTGAGCAGTGAGCTTATTGGTTACCAGCAGATTTGAAGTCTTATACAATACGAAAAAGTTTTGTGTGTTTCAGTAAAGTACAAAATCCGAGTATTTGAGAGAGCAGAAACTTAGTTTCATTTCTGACTGACTGAGTGAAGTAAAGTGAAAGTCAACTTTTCACTTATTCAAGATTTTATTATTTTTTCATTTCCTCCACTCACTTAGGCAG
>JAQFYT010002716.1:0-12199 GCA_034694925.1 Ceratophysella denticulata
TCTGAAATGGTCTGGAATCTTCTATAGTCTTCCAATAATATGCAATTTTACGGATGGGTAATTTTATAAAGGAAAATTTCAATTTAGATCACGATTTTACAGTAGGTACCTATGTTATAATATAATTTACTACTGTAGAAACCCCTGCGGAAGTACAGATTTTGTGGAGTGGTCGAGTAGGTTCACTCCACTTTAATTGAGGTTTAATTACTTTCTTGTCAGTTCTTGCAAACAGGAATACAATTACATCACTAAATTAAGCGTTTACTTAACTCGTCCGCATGAAATGAAAATAGACAAAGTCCCTGCGGTTTTCATTTATGTCCATGATCATGTGCATTTTCTCATTTCTGGCTTGGTTGGACGACAAAGTGGATGTAACAGTTCTGAGGGTTTGACGGTCTAAAATTCATTTTTATTTTAAAAATTAGATCCGCGGTTGGGTTGCCCAATTCCGAGGAACTGTAAAGCACGTATGTTTAAGTACGGTATAAGATACAACAGACGACACGCCGTGCTTTTAGACAAAATAGCCGTTGGCGTCCTTTGGTCGCCTCGTTAAGCTTCCAGTAAAGCTGAGTTTTGGACTATGAGCAGAAAGGGTATATAGCCAACATCCGCTTTATCAAAATCCTGAAATTGGGAATCCAACCATGAAATTAATTAAAACTTAATTAAAGGTTTGTGTAATTTAATAACGGAGACATGTCCAGATTCATTTTCCTGATTCTGATGACTTTTGTGATTTCCAGGCTCAGATTTGGAATCCCTCCGTGCGGTTTTCAACGAGAAGGAGAAGGAACTGTCCGTGGCTGTGGCCAAAGTGGACGAGCTCACGAGGCAGTTGGAGGACCTTCGACGTGGAAACCAAGAGTCAGGGAACTCTGCTACGAATCCCTCCATTAGTAATGGACAATCAACGGCAGCCATTGAATTGGACAAGCTTAGGCGTGAGCTTATGGTAAGTCAACAAGAACCACACAAAAAGCTTTCTAACAAAATCCCACAAAAGGCTTTTCCTCTGCTCCACCAAGCACACTCGTAATTTCATTCCCAATTGATTTACCAGGCAATGGCAATGGAAATACAAAGTTTAGACCCGAAATGATATTTCGCACTTAATTACTCCGCCGTGAATAGAGACATTTCCGTGCTCGTAAATGATTTAATGCTCGGAGTATTGTGCATACTAGGCAAAACTCTATTTACTTGGCTATTGCTAGACTGTCCCAGGTATGTAATTAAGGGTGTGGCACTGAGTTTGTATGTATTTCAATACCTGCGTTGTTCATTGAGTGATAATATGCGAAAACTGAACAATGGTAGTTTGAATCCATGAAGATTAATGCCTTCAATTACATGTTCTGTAGCTTGTGTGGCAAAGGGTCAGCACGATTTTGCTCAACGCTTCAAGCAGGTACGAGTGTTGTCCACGCCCACAGGGATATGACCGCTTCTTTGGCAAGCAAGACGCTCAGATTTTGGGCTCGTTCCGCCTGTCAGAGTTCAAGGCATATCCTTGTCAGAAGGCCAGGATAATTGACCTGTACTGGTGGGCATTATTTCGGGCTAAACATTTCATAGAATCACCCAGCCATGTACGTCTCTGGTTTCAGGTGTTAACCACTATCCACTGCTCGCACACTTTCTACACCTAGGATTGCGATTCACGATGTCCGCGGGGTATTTACATTTGTTTCTGTTGGTGCGCTGAGAGAGCTGTTTAGTAGTAACCATTTATGCCAAAGAGGTTAATAACTAAGATTTTGGGCTCGGACTAGAGTCCCAAACGACCCGAAACCAATAAGAATTTTTGAACTGCTCTCGTATGCAGACTTATACAATTTTAGAACTTATGCAGGCACATTGATTCAGGTTTAGATTGTATAAATGTTAGCCCAGCAGAGTATTTGGACTAACATTATGTTCAACTGTGTATGTTTATGCGAGTAGATAAAATGTAGTGTTTCAGGGACAGGAGAAAGAAGTGAATGGTTCCCAGACAGGCAATTGAAAGCTCGCCATTACTGTCCTGTTCTGTCCAAACAAAGTCCCAGTGGTGTCCCTGTAAAACTGGCAGTTAAATGTGTCGTCGTGGACCAGTTGTCCACCGTACGTGCCCCAGCGCTGACAACTGTTTTAAAGTGAAATGGCCTAATTGTTCTTATGAGAGTATGAATTCCGGCCTGGAGTGTCCCCCAACCCAGTTTATCTACTGTTGACAAGGGAGGGTGTGAAGGGAAGGTGGAGAAAGTAGAGAAGGATGCTCTTATGTAGTTCAAGCCTGTATTCTAGAGCAGCCATTAGTGTGACACGCTCACGCATACATATTATTTTAGACCGTATGTATAGTAGAGAATATTCTACTGGGACGATGGTGGAGGGCGAGAGTAAGTGCTAATGGCCATATCGGGTTGGTAGTTTCATGCACAGCACTTTGTTTGCCAACGCCTATAAAGTTCTACGTAGATTCAAGCTGGCTCATTGGAATATCTGCCTTTTGGGCTGTTATTTAGAATCTGAGGTATCTTGTTTTAGTATTGCAACTAACTACGTTCAGCATATTACGGGAATCTTTGTTGGCGAAAGTTTATCCTTATCGAAGTGTCCAGTTGTCAGTTGTCACCCAAGACGAAATGGTCGAGGTTGAATTCACCGCGAACAATCCTGCAAGAATTTGATGACAGTGGGGCTCGCAGATGTCCCAGATCGTAGGAATGTCGTGGGAACAGGTAGGCCTTTTGTCGCTGCAGGAACGACATAGCCCCGGAATTAATGATTTTAAAGCACTTCAGCACCTATTGACTTAACTCGAGAAATGTGTTTCGCGATTCCCTGGCCAGGACTTAAAATGAGCTCCAACCTCTCTCCATGTCCTTCCGTTGTTCTAATACGAACAAACTAACAAATGAAAAGTCATTACAACACGGACTTGAGCTCTTAATATTTTGAGCCGATTTAAGATACGCTCACTCGGGACCAGGCATGAGTAAACAAAATTAACTCGGTGCCAAGCTTCTGTCCTCCTCTCCAAACAATATGGCTCATGTGGGAGCAGAATAGAAACCAAATAAAGGATTGAAGCATGGGAAACTTATCTTAATTCTTAAATCAATACTCAGAGACACAGGAGCACATCAAAACTCGTTACATGCGTGTAATCGGTGTAATAAATCGTAATTGTTACTCTAAATTCGTAGGCTTATGCCTTGTTTTCATTATTACTCAAGGTGAAGCCCCATGCAAGCTTGAAAGGCTTACAGTATTCAACTATTATAGTGCTTGCCACAGCAAATTGTAATAGGTATTACAAAAATGTAACCATTCGGATGATCAATGAAACGCAATCACAAGTTCGGGTCTCAGTACACCCCAGTCCCAGTCGTGAATCTAAGATTGGGTCATTATTTTTTTGACAGCAATCACATTCTCGTCACCTATGCCGCGAAGATCTACTTCTTAAAATAATTTTTCCTGTCTTACTGACATTGACATGTGTCACCATTGATAATGCATTTCACTGTCGCACAAATGACTCTGACGTCAAGATAGGTCTGTGCTTACGTATACATACTGTATGCTATTTTAGGATCAAGTAAATTTACCTTAACCGAAAAATGTGATGAATACATATCACAGAAGTTCTAGCTATGCGGAAGTCTAAATAAATCTCTGTATGATTCTTGAAGCAAAAATGTCACTGTATTCATATAAATACACAATTTTCTGAAAAAACACGGCACTCAAAACATAGCATCAAAAAATATAACGCCAAAACATGTCGAACAGAACAGCAGGAACACAAATGTATTTTGTGCAGTCGACTTAGCCTAACCTAAAATAACATAGTATGGGATGAAATAACACAACATAAACTGTTTTTGTGCATGCAAAACTTAGCGCATCTTTTATATATTTTTGACGCCATGTTTTGTAGTATTTAGATATCCCTGTGGGTTTCGTTCTTGCTATGAGTTTTGCAGCTATGTTTTACAAGTTACCTATGTTTTTTTAAACACTCTAAATACACACATAAAGTCACACGTTTTGATTGCGTGTACGTAGAAGCAAAGACGCATTTACTAGTGTTTCGTCCGAGGTTTGGACCATCTCAAATGAACATGTGAACAAGAGACTCACTGGCACCTAGAGTAACTACGTGGTGGACAAGGACCGTAATTCAATGTCCTGGACTCTGGACGGCTCATTTTTCAAATGAAAGGGCATGAGGATTAGTAAAAAGGGCTGTAAAGTGTCAAAGTTCAGTAGTGGAAGATGAGGATTCATGTGGCTACTTTCTCTCTTTCTCTCTCTGTCCCTATCTATCCCAAACTCTCTAGTCTTCTTCCTCTTCATTCATTGAAAAGTTTTTTGGGTCCTTTTATTCTCCCAGGTCTTCTTTTTTGTTTTTTATTGGCTCGGCTTAGAACCGAGTTCTTCAGGGCTGAAATAAAAGCACGAAATTCGATTGGTTTTCTATTCCGCACTTTCTATTTTCACATCATTTTCTCCATTTATTCTTACCATTCAACATTCAACACCTGAAACTTTCTCTTTCTGGTGAGAGTAAATGGCTGAGAAAATGGGCTCAAGTGTTGGACGGTATTTCTTTCCGTTTTCTGGAACAATGCATTTCCAACTTGACATCGAGAACTTGTAGTACCGCATCAGTTCGCACGATTCTGCTGCAGAAACACCGCTAAGTTTAGCCAACTCAACTTTCACCAGAATTTTCTGTTCCATGTAGCCACCTTGGAAAGGGATATTTAGCCTTCGTTTTATTGAAAGTAAAACTCACAAGCTATGAAGCTCGAACAGGATTATCCCATTGTGAATGTAGGAGTTATACGAATAAAATGAGTTGATGGGTATTGATTAAATAGCTCCGGCAGTAGTAAAATCATTTTACGAGGCTTTTTTCTATGGATGGTCTCCTGTGGTCCGGCCCTTGCATGCAGCTGTTAGTGAAGAAAGCGGATTTCGGCTGCATGGACATATGTCGAGAAAAATATATATCTGATTCCCAAGATTGATATCTGATGCTACGCTATTAATTCTTATTATCAGACAATTATCCAGACGGAACTGAAGCCAGTATATCCAAAGGGAAATATGAAATATTTGGCTCCAAATCCATATGAGTTGATTGAATCATGAATATGCGAGACATTCAAGAATTCGGAGTTGTATTGACATGCACGATCCACGAACCCATAAGCGTTGATGTACCAAACTGTCAGGAACGAAAATAGAAAGGGCTATAATTTATGATGTCGCTTTCCGTTGTATTTGACCTTTGTCATTACTCAACGCCGGTAGTTGTCAACGAAGGATTTTTGGGATACACATAATTTAATTAGGCTGAACATAGTGCCACATAGGAACGAGAACGGAGCAGCGACCCAGAATCACTAATTACGAGCAGGAGAACGTGAATCCCGGTTGTCTGTACATAAGTAAATATACACGTAGTCAGAGTATATCGTTATTTACTACTGAGTTTGGAAATGTATATACCTACGGAAATTCGTTCCAGATTCTAAAATTCTTGAGCACCATAACTTGCCCTACGAGAAGTGCTAGACCAAAGGTAAACATTGTACGGATGACTGCATACACGTTAAAATTTTCCAAAACGGGAAAGGAAAGCCTTAGTTTTTTTTTACCAGGAATAATGGTTCGCATGTCACATAGAATTGAACTCACTGAAAGTTGTATGTTATTCTGCATAATGTGTAAGTAGCATGTTTGGATATACACTGTGAAATTATTAGCTGTCATATTTGGAGACCCGCTCGGTTCTTGCGTGCAGTCATGTAAGTGGAACTATGGAATGTCATGTCGTCATGTCACACGTACCAAATGCAATGGGGAAAGTAAGCGTATCCTGTGCGGCCTGCCTGGTAGCCTTCAAACAGAAAGTATTCTGTAGTATTCCTGCAATATTTTATGAATTAGTATTTTTCGAATGCAAAGATATTTATCGAATTCGTCGTGAACTCGATAAATGCCTACATTTGTTGACCAAAGCAGCTAATTTTACAGACGTTTTTCGTGAACAGCAGAAATATTTGACTAATATGTTCATGTTAATTTTGTGTTACAGTATCGTCAGAAATTACGTGAAGCTCAAGCGACACGGGTTGCCGCCCAGAGGGCCGCCCTATCTCAACGACAAGATGAGTCGACTCGTGTGGATCGACGAATCGCCGAACTCCAAGAACGGCTTCATCGGAAACGTCTTCTCAATCACCAATTGGCTGCTACATGGAAGCACCAGGTATGCAGTTCAGAAATTCAAATAAATGTCATACTACTTTGTAGTTGAGTTAGTTAAAGTTGCTACCAAGATTCCTTACATTCAATAGGTTCTGAGTGAAGCGTTTCCTGGTGACTAGTGACTAGTTTGAGTATTCCTATGATGAATGACGCTCAAGAACTGTCTGAAGTTTGTAGGCCATTCAGAGAAAGGTCGATATTTGAGCTGTTAGTACTTACTACCTAATTCCTATTTCATGTAGTTCTTCATTGTACGACAAAAGTTAACCGCAGCATATTTCACGGTAGGCTGAGTAAGCCGCAGTGCCTAATAATCCAGCAAGTCACGGTTAATTCACGCTCTATACTCCTAGCAAAAGTCTAAATGCCAGGCACCATTGTTCTGGTTTCGGGTTTTCACACTCTGCCGAGCCGGTGAAAATTGTTCAGGCAAATAATCGTATGTTCAATGTTCAAGACGAAACTTGGAAACTCGTCATTTCTGAGAAATGGTATAATTAGTAAGAAAAGGAGTAAAAGTCCTCTCTCCATGTTAGATCCATAAGAGTGAAAGTCCTTTTAAGCTCCATACGTTGAGCCGGTGATAATTATGGAGCTAACGACTGGTAATCTCCACCTTCCACATCATCATTTCAGTTTGACAGATGTTTATCGTTCCCGTATCGTAGCTTTGTACCTTGTACAAATCTGAGATTCGAACCTATTATAAAGTTATTATAGGGTCGGAGCAAATTAGAAAGTTTGGTTATATGGACATAGAGCTGGGCCCAGAAAGTTATTTTATATGGGAAAGTTAAGAGAGTCAACTTTATGTTCGGAACTTTCTCCTGTGTGAGGAGCGGATTATGTAGTCCTATTATGGACATGTTCTCCAAAGTCCAAGTCCTCAGTGACGTCTTAGAGAAGAACATGACTCGAACCAGTTCTAATAATTACATGATTTTAACTTAAACACCCTCCCACTGCTTTTCTTCAAAAGTTCAAAGTCCGTTTCGGACCACGGCCAAGCCAAGACTAAACTTTTGAGACTTTCTCTCAGAATGTCCGCGTGAATTCAATGGAATTGCTGTGCTTGGGAGAAAGTTTTGTTTGGAGAATGAATAGATGCCAAAGCCCCTGAAGCTCCCCAACAAGTACTTTATATGAATGGGTTCATTCTTTACATAGTAATTACGGATTGAGTTTGACGAAGAGTTCACTCCAATCTTATTTCAATGTGTAGAAAATAGAAAATCTGATTGGAAAGTCTAGTTTTTGTGTACCATGGTAAGTCTGCGTGTGAATTTAAAGGAAAAGATGAGAACGGACGAGCCTAAAAATTAAACTTGCTTCTCTACATATGAAATACCTACTTGCTTTTGAGCTAGCACGTCTCAGGTTTTATAATATATCACACCATAAAAAGTTTAGTAGAGTCTGAAACTTCCGAGTCAACACGTAAACGTAAACTTGTAATCCTGTTAAAAGAAGTTTAAGATGTAAAATGAGTCACGGAATGGAGTCTGAGTAAAGGATTTAAGGGGGGAAAGTTACGATCCAGCTCCGGCTCATGGCTCATAATACTTTTAGAGCGTGAGTATATCTACAATATTCCAAAGTATTCACCGTACGATACGTGTATGAATGCTTCAAACAGTCAGGTACGACGTATAAAATGTATACAATGTACTATTTCTATTTCTCGACCAGAATTAAAGTATTTTTCCATAATTCTGGTTTCCCGCTAATATTTTACTATTTGAGGAATGCCATTTGCGTAAAATACTTTTATGTTTGACAATGCAGCGTTTGTGTTGTAAGTTTTGTATTTCGCCCTGACTTAGAATGGTACCCTTGCGTATTCAGTGCTCGTAGAAATCAATTAATTAGCCGTTTGTGGCCTGGGTTTGGTGGGTTCTGCCCTGCATGTAAATTAATTCTAATCCCAGGTTTGTATTTCCCTTAGGAGAATGTTGAGGACTTCGTTGCGGGGGTTCCGAATAAGAATGATCCGAAATATCAGACGTTGCCTTACAATGCCAAGCTCTTTGCTCCGTTCGCCACGAAGCAGCAGCAGCAGCTGACAAAGCACCACCATCACCTCAGCCAGGATCAGGAGAAGTTTGACAAAGCCATTAAACAAATGCAAATCATAACCCTGGACCAGCATCAGCAACAACACCAGCAGCCGCAACCACCGCCAGGGAACAATAAAATGAATAATTTCACGAACAACCTCCAGCTCCATCAACTCCTTAGTCAGAACCATCACAATACCAAAAGTGCCAATAATATTCTAACCGAGTCTCATCAACAGCAGGCGTCTGGACTCCCGTCCCAACATCATTTGTCAAACGGTCTCCATCATTTGGTCAAAGGAAAGTCCTGGGCAGCTCTTGGAGAAACTAATAATGGATTTCCATTAGTTCGTCCAACCAATTTCCTACCAACCGGAGCACCCAGTCCCGTCACGGACCTCAATGGCCTTTTCAATAGTCAGGTGAGCCATCGATTTCTCGTATTCTTCACAGAGTTATGAATATTCAATTAACTATTATAACTCCCTGGAATTAAATGGAGAACGAATTCCGCATGTGCATAGAATACGGCTAAAAATCTTTCTTCGTTGGTTTCACCAGCAACGGAATTTTTGAATTTTAGACAGCACCTATGTATTACGATTTAAACATAGCTATATCCTAAATTCTGGAAGAAGTATAAATAATGTTTACTTTTTGGAAAATTCGAGTGTTTTGTTTGATTAATGTACTACATTCAACATTTTGTTTAACAAGAATTTGGCAGCTCAGGAAAATTTATAACTTACATACAATAATTTGACAAGTACATGCTAGGATTCCATATTTCTGGATTTCTCAAGTTCTTATATAAAGCTCCTTAAATAAAGTAAAATGCCTTCACGTCCGCGTCTGTTTGTACCCAAAGCATTTAAACATTTAAAACGATTTCCAAATTTGTGAATTGGTTAGAAGTTAGATTTCTCAGCCTTTGTCCCCAGGCGGAGTTACACATGTTGGAGAGTGGCCGTTGTAGTAAATTGGGAAGTGGCGAATCACACGGACACATGAGTTCGAATAAAAGAACTCCATCCAGCCGATCCGTCGTAGCTGCTCTAAGAAAAAGAACAAAAAACGAAGAGTCAAAGAGTCAATGGTTGAAAGATTGATGAGGAGAGAGGAAGCAATAAATGACTCTCAGATTGTTTACCCTCGTCTAACACAGTCCAGCCAGTTTCAGTTTTTTACTGCCCAGTTCAAAGCATGTAGAAGCGAGGAAAAGCAGTGCCCAGGTCGACCTAGACACAGTATGTGGTGACAGTCACCGATTTATTAGACAGGGCTCTCTTCGTTCCCACCCAGCTAAATACATACGGAACGCTATTGAGAAAAGCCTTCCACCACATTACTACTACTTATTCTCGGAGAAAGTTAACCTTAACCCCTCCAAGCTTTACCAGGGCTGCCGTGCAAAATCACCTTCATTGAAAATCCCAGCATTGAAGTGTCTGACTCGACTTTTCAGTCTCTTTTCAGAGTCTCTCTGCAAAGGCTCGGGGTAATACTTGTATTGTACACCCTACTAGGAAGGTGTTGACGTAGGTTTGTAGGTACATTGCGATCAGAGAAATGCTTGATCCTCTTAAATCTCGTCCGGCTTACTCTTTGTTCTTTACCGCGAGGAATACATGGACAAAAAGTATAGAACGTACGTAATTCCAGTCCAGCACACATACAATACGGGAATAAAGTAAAGCTATTGATCCGATAGAGTTAGACGTAAATTAAATTTTGGGAAGATTAAAAAATACAATTTTGGAGAAATGAGAATGGATGGGTATGGTGGGCGAAGGGCTTCAAGGTTTAATAGTTTGGGCAGTTCAAGGCGCGACCGCAGGAGAAATACCAGAGCGGGTCTGCTCGTAGTCGTAGTACGTAACGTAAATAAAAGTTCCATTGAGCTCAGGAATCCCAAAAAGATCACGGTCTCTCTCTCTCTGGCTCGAACAAAGGAGAAAATCCGTAGTTAAATAAAATATTTATGATGAAGCCTAAACTTGGGTTGAGCAGACGGAGGTCGAGTGCGTAGCCAAGCCAGGGTATATGGGAAGGAAGGTAGCTCATAGCATAAAGGAGACTGAAAGCGTGGATTGAAATTGAATAACTCGACCTCATACAAAGCAGGACCAAAGGCGGATCATATAGATTTTATTTCTTTTGTACTGGGGAAAGGCGGTTTTTTCGGGGGGGAACAGAGGGCAAAGATTCGGTTCTCATTGGCGGAAGCCATAGTGCGGAAGAAAAATGTTGAGAGCGTTTTTTATTTCCTTTCAACTTGTCTCTCCTTTGATCTCTCTACTTAAGGTTCTCAGAATTGTTTTTTACTCAATGGGCAGCTACTACTACTGGAGTGGAGGTTGATATTCTGGGGTAGAAAAAGAATGGCTTTTTCTTTTTCCCTTTGAAGTTGCCCCATATTACCTAAGTGTAGGCAGTGGGTTGTAATTATTGAAGACAATGAGTCTCATCCCTTCGCTGCCCGGTTCTCTAAGTAGAAACTTATATTTTTTCTACAGGTTGGAGCCACAAAGGACGGACCGTCCTCGGCTGGAAGTAATGCTTCGGTGAGTGAAAGCAGTTGTGATGGCTACGGGACGAATGGGAATACGGGTAGTCTCCAGAGCTCGGCCTCCAACAAGCCGGCCTTGCCGCCTAAACCCGCCAAACCCGCACCGCCCATGCGACAGGCATCCGTCCTCCAAGATGTCTTCTCTTATAATCAAAGGTACACATGCTTCCGTGATTCTGTAACGTTGCACTGGACAACTTTTTTCGGCTACCTGTACTATTCGAGTTACAACATGAAAATTAGTTTTCTTGGGTCCGAATGTTCGATGCTCTGATTAGGAGCTTTCTCTGAAGGGAGTTATGACGCAATTTTATGATTTATTCGTTATTTGCAAAATACAATTCTGGGATGTATCGGTTTTCCGTTGCTCGGAATTCAATAAGAAATTCTCGTAATATTTTGATGGAATAATTTCGGTTTCGCTATTTAATAATTTTTGTATTCTGATTAACAATATTTTGTCAATACTAACCGAATGTCGTTGTAAAGCATACTCGTATGCGGAAATGTCACGATTTATGACAAATATGTTGCTTATGACACTAAAATAGTTGAAATGGAAGCTCTATTGATCCATCGGCGTTCGAGCCTTTCTTCTGTCACTTGTTGAGATTGAGGTGTGTAGTTATTACAGTAACGGTTATCACGTTATCATAACATGAGGTGAGCATGGGCATTGGGACTCTGCTGAAGCCGATAGAAGTAAGTATGTAATATTGGTGAGAACGGAGAGAGATGAGGAGATTGCGGTGAGGTGGTGACAGAGATTCTGATGGGATAGTATGAAAGTGACAGGTGAACACGGGGAAAGTGGACCAGATATCTCCGCAATCCCTTTTTAGACCTTCAACTGTCAAACTTTCCCTTCCTCCGCTTTTACTCAATATCAACCGGACGCTCCACCGCGGCTCTTACTATTACTATTACGTTACAGCTCCTGTCGGAAACTGAGCCACTGAGATAAACAGCAATACATAGCAGCACAAACATATCTGTAATTAGTCGTGTAGGCGTAAATATTTGTTTTGTCGTGTTTCACGCAGCTTCGTTTAAAAAATGTTGCTAAAAATACTAAAGCAAAATTTACTACATTTATATATGTACCATTTGAATCTTGAATGCTAACTTTTTGCGTATCAAAGTTATAAAAGCAAATAACACAAGTAAGAAGCTGTACATGCAATATAACTAGGGATAAGTGTGAATTATATAATAGTATTTCGAAAATAATTAATACAGTATTCGCCGGGGTTCGGTCGTAACTTCTTTCAGCTGTATAGTATCTCGAACACTG
>JAQFYT010002717.1:0-12199 GCA_034694925.1 Ceratophysella denticulata
ATAGATATTTATATTATGATGGCTGAACTCCAGATCTGAATTAATTTATTCCATTAGTTTATTCCATACGTAAAGTATTTACACGGCTGACAATTTTATGAATAACTTGTACATACAAATTGATGTACAATGCAGTTTATTTCCGCTTACACTTTTTACAGAATTTTGTGGAAAAATTTCTCCGTTTGCGAGGGTAACCTACACTGCACTTTGAATGTAAGAAGATACCTCGACTAAGAACATTATAGATTAGTTGTACAACTACTGGTGTTTAGAATTTTAAAACCCTACGTCTTACAGCACATTGAGACTAAAAAGTTACTGCCACCTATTATAAGGGGTTTTCACTGCTTTTAAAAAAAACGTTGCGCTTGCGCTTCCGAGGATTTTCATCGTCCATCGATTTGACTGCCGTACAGAAGCAATTTATACGAACGGATGAACGGCATGGGTCATCCCATTATCAAAGCGTCCATAAGAGAAAACCAGCGTGAATGTATCTATTGGTTACTCTATACTGTAGTTTCTTCGTATTTGTGCTAAGAAATGCTGGGACTTATTCTGACATGACACTTAATAAAGGATTCAATCAAAATCGATAGATAAGACCCTTCTGGACTAAAAGTCGGTTTTAATCATTGTTCTAGGGCATAATTCCAAAATCTAACATTGCTTGTACTCACAAAAATTATTATGAACCCTTAAATATATCTACGCGTCTTCAGAAGCTCGAATGCTTTCCAAGTGTGCACTCCATGTCCGATAAAAAAAATTTCCGTTTCCGCCGTGTCTCATCATCTCGTTTTATCTTTAACAGGTGAAAAGCCACATATATGTGACGTTTGCTCAAAGGGATTCAGCACCAGCTCGAGTCTTAATACTCACCGCCGAATTCATTCAGGTAAATATTTGTCGCTACCTACTTGTAGAGTCGTCCTTGCAATAGTTGACGTCGTCCTACAATATTTGGCGTGTTTTAACGAGTGCATATTTCTTTAATTCGGTTCCACACCAAATCAAAATAAAATAATCTTAACTGATATTAGCTATTCACACGCTTTTGGTTTTAATTACCCTACGCATTCTGTATTCTGGCTAAAGAAATTTCCATTTCCCATGCTAAGCTTCATTTAAATCGTAATAGAACCATTCGTCACGTTTATAAATTGTCACTCCTTCCCAAAATGTCTCAATCATGATACCTGCTCTCAACCCTTGTGTAAGTTATAACTTAATTTTCGGGATTTTACAGGAGAAAAACCGCATAGTTGTCCAATCTGCGGGAAGAAATTTACAGCCTCCTCGAACCTTTATTACCACCGGATGACACATGTGAAGGTATGTTAATCTCTTCGCTTTTCCTTTCCATGCAAACATCCATCCCAACAACATACAACCAGCTAATAAGTACGAAAAGACACAAAAAAGTGGTTTTATAGCCCGTAGTATCTAGTAGTCAGTAAGAAACAACAACAGGCCGATGGATGCATGGATGGATGATGATGGGCCGAGTGGAAAAAAGGACTATAATTTAAGAAGCCTATGATACACACAAACACACGTAGTCAGACAGAGAGGCATAAGACCACGAACGATCATCCCAGTACTAGTCCCTCGTCCCAACAATCTTGTTCTTATTCTTATTATTATGTGTAACTTGTATTAACTAACTTGAGGAGTCCGGGACACGGCCAGTTCTTGGACCGTCAATTTCTCCGCGGTCAAATAGGATATATCCATTGGGTCTCGGTGTGCTTAAGCAAATCAACGCGTTACGGTAATATCTATTAGCGTTTTGTCGCGGGAAACAGTGAACTCGTTAGGTATCGTTTGCATATGCGATCTACCGGCTTTAGATTGCACACTGCGTGCTGAAGAGGTACCAGATTACCCCAAAAAGTAGAAGTTCGTAACATATTCGTGCACAAATGCTTGAAATCTGAACATAGCTTGGATATGAAATTTAAACAGCGCAGCGTAATGTGCGTTAACTTATAATTATGTCCAGACGTATGTATTATTCGATCTAAGATCTATAGCAGCCTGCAGATCTCAAATTCTGACTGTTTCCAATTTCCAATTTGCCCCATATTGCTAACTTCAAACAATTTTAAACGTACACATAAATAATGCTTTCAATGATAACAGAAATATCGAATATACAATAACGTAAATTTGTTCAAACCTAACCTAACCTAAATTCAAATTATTTGTAGACGCAGATAGTTTGAGATCTACTGGTACTTCAAACAATGTCAAATTACCCCAAAACGCTAAGACTCAATATGAGACCTTATCCGTGGACAAATGCCTGTGAACCTGGTCAGAAGAAAATAAAGTATCGTTCGTTTTTCATAACCATCTCATGCCGAGATAAGAATCAAGCCTTACGGGGTGAAATACACAAAAAATAAAAAATAAAGTAAAAACCGGTAAGTTAATAATCCATCAAAAAACTGGGAGACGCGTAGCTCAGAGAGAGAGAATCTTCCATCTGTTACCTTTTACCAGATCTAGTTTTTGACTCCTGCAAATGCTACTGGTCGTGCATTTCTAATAACCAGTTTTTTTTGTATTCTTCTTTTTCTTCGTTTCTTTATTTCAAAAACGTCTTGAACAACTGAGCTTGGATATGCTTCCGATTCCATCTTATAGTCTCAGTGATCACCCACAAGCATACAAAATAGATCACCCCGAAACGAAATACCTGGTTTGGTTTTTACCTTCACGAGATGCTTAAGAACTTTTGTTTTTTTTTGTTTGTGTCTCTTTGCCTTTTGCCTCATTATATTCCAATATGCCTTTTTCTTCCAGTTTCCCAACTCTTACAACCTTACTATCAGATTAAATGTTTTTAAAAAAAATAAAATAATAAGAACCAGTACTACATGGGAAGATCCCAAAGGGCTGCTTTTGACTTGTTCTGCACGGGTACTTCAAGTCACACTATATCGGGAATCCTCAAGGAAACCAAAACCAGCTCCCTTTTAAGTGTACACAACTAATGAGGAGCGGTGAAGAGATATGTTAGGACCCTTGCGAAGGGATGGCGAGCTCGCTTGGAGGCTCTTACCTTGACAAACGGATTCTTTTCGTATTTTCGTTAATGACAAACGACAAACACGCGTATACGCAAACAAAGTTAACCTCAACTAATCCGTGAATATGCCTATTACGTCGTTCGGATTATGCATTCGCGGTTAAATGAGCCCAAAAGCTCAATTCAGTTTCTAATTTGGCAGATTTGGATATATGCGTTAGATCAAATATTCTTGTGAGCGCTATTATCTTAGGTTAATCTGTTTCGTCCGCGTACTTTACAGGTGTGAATTGACTAATTACTATTCGGCAATACTTGCCGTTTGAGAGCTTGCGTGCTATTTGCTCGCGTTGTATTAATTCGATTAAATCAAAATTTTCGATTATTCACCTAATTCAGCTAATTGCTAGCATTTGTCTGTTTCATTAAAACTAAATATGTTAATTCTGAACAGTGTTAAACGATTTAGACAAATGATTTCTATTGACTCGGTATAAAACCTGAGAAAAAGCTTATAGTAATAAATAACGCTCAGGTAAAAAGTACATGAGTGAAAGTCCTCGTGCAATCCCATAAGCCCGTCCGCAAGGCCAGGTCGAGGCAAGAGCCCTAGTACCCTTCCATCCATCCCCTTGTGACAGGAAGGTTCTGACCCTTAACTAAAAGTTGAGATATCCATATCAAAGAGTAAGAAAAAAGAGTGACATTCTTTCGGCCGCGCTCTTATTTCCTAATGGTATAAAGACGTATAAAGAGTAATTCGTAATTGTCAAGTGTCTTCCTACCAAATAAGGCTCTTTCTTTCCAGTTCGAACATCGAACTTAACCAGAAGCAATAAGATACCATTTGGTCATTTAAATGTGTTGGGTTTCCGTGACAAAACCCAAGTTTTTCTTACTTTACTAACCCTCAAGTACTTACCAAAAAATCCAGTTCTGTACTTGCCACGAAGGGGGCTCTACTTTTACCCTCCTCGTGTTATTTTATTGCCGGTAGCCAAAAGAAGTTCTTTTTTTTCTACGTGCCCTCAGCCTGTCAGGACTTAAGCATATGCCCATCAGTAAAGTCAAGAAGTCAGTAAGTTTAGCCCTTTGAATCTCACAATTTTTTATACCGAAGAACCCTACATATATGCTCTAACAAGAGAGAGAGGTCCAATTAAGAGCCCGTCTCAAAAACGCGACCTGAATCTACAATTAGGCCAATTTAATTGTATCTCCTTCGTACTCTCCTCCTTTTTATTGTGGTTTTTAACCTATACACAACCCGACTGTACTTTATGTAATATTACAAACATGACTTTTCGGACCCCGAAACGAAAGAAAAGTAAAAAAGAAAAAGAAAAAAAAAGACAGTTGCTACTGCTTTGAGGTGAACCCATCGAGCTCCTCTAACCTGTTTCCACCTTATAATCCAGATAATATTATTCCAGTCCAGTCTTGAAAGAAATTGAATATCGCCTCTGGGATCTCCCATGAACCCTCAAATTGACAGCAGCTCATCTTCGTAGTTTTCTAGCATAAAAAAAATACCTGGGCCCTCTACTTACTTACCCGGTCGGTCTCAATCTCACCCATTATCACCCGAGTCCATCTGGACTGGACTGGGCTCTGGATTCGAAACATTTTCAATATTCATGTTTTGTTCAAGAAAAAAAAGTTGTAAAGACCTTGCCTTGACTCCAGTTTCAGATGTACTCTGTATATCTGATCCAGGCCAGGGTAATATTT
Organism: Ceratophysella denticulata; assembly: GCA_034694925.1. Classification (NCBI taxonomy): domain Eukaryota; kingdom Metazoa; phylum Arthropoda; class Collembola; order Poduromorpha; family Hypogastruridae; genus Ceratophysella; species Ceratophysella denticulata. The sequence continues at coordinate 4,772 of JAQFYT010002717.1, forward strand.
GATCTTGTTACTTTTCCAGGAGAAGCCTCATAAATGCGATTGTGGGAAATCCTTCCCGACGCCCGGTGACCTCAAGAGCCATGGCTATGTTCATTCTGGAACTTGGCCCTTCCGTTGTCCGGTCTGTAAACGAGGGTTCTCGAAGCATACCAATCTTAAGAATCATCTTTTCCTTCATACAGGTAAGAAAAAGGCCGAATTTAGATTAAATATTTGAAAGTATTTGTTGCATGTGTGATTTACCGAAGGTAGATCTCAGACTATCATAATTGTAGATCTTATGCACTTTCACCAATGCCATATACCAATACACGGCACTTTCACCATTAGGCTTGCTTGGGGCTTGGGCTTGTTCTTCTACCATTTTAAATGCTTATAATGTGTATGTAATCATAAAGACATTAATTTTTTGGAAATTCCGGTAAAAATCGTAAGTCAATAATAGCGTTATAGTAGAAAACGGAAAAAACACTTGTTGAGGTGGAGCATGCGGAATTTAACCTAGTTTCATGTAGTCAAGTTCTATTTTTAACTAAATCATCCTCTGTCTGGGCTGCTGAAAGGTCCATATTAGTAACGAAGCCATATGATACTAACTTACCTATGTTATGAATGACCCTCCGCATATCCAAAACCCACAGAGAGTGCAATTAGAGTGGCACCCCACCGAGACGCTGGGCTTGGGATAACAAGAAGGAAATTTGATATTACAAAGTTGGGTGGTCGATCCGATGCTTACTGGTGCTTCTTAACTTTAATCCGGTCTCTATTCCTAAAAAGTCTCGATACCAAGGAGGTAGATAGTCTGCCGATGATGTGATGGTTTATTTCATGATATTTTTTTTTGGTAATTCGAAAATTCGGCAAGGAAAATTTGTAATTAGTTGGACGTTATTAGAAATTCTCAGACACATGCTCGTGTCTGAGAATTGAATTTTGAAGCGGTGTGATTGCTAAGTTTACTGCATTTAAAGTGTTCCGATATTGAACTTATCTCGGTTATTACATGGAAACTCCAGCCTAATTTAGTTATTCGGTCGTACCGATGCGCATTCAATTTTTCGCGCCGAACTGTCCAACCACCATTTTGCCTGAAATGATGATCCCAGGCCACGGCCCACACGGGCCCATACCCATACAAATCTCAGCAGGGAACTACTAATCGATATTCCCAAGATCACCTCGAGAAGCCCATTCATCATAAAACGATGAGATTCACAAGTAGGTAAAGTGCAAAGGAAACAAAACAAGTAACAACCTCTTGTAATGTAACCACTCGACTACTACTGGTCTCAATGGCCCGACCTGGGCTTGGGCACACGATCCCTGCCTTACGAACAATAGTGTAGGTAGTCCTCAGCTTCGTCTGAACCCTCCCACCTTCTTATGTCAAGTCCATATGATCAATCCATAGCGTCCTTTTTTTGTATGTTCCTTTTCGTTCAGTAATTGAACCTTCTCATTAATTCAATTTTTTTGTGTACCGTGTGTAATATTTACTGGCTTTTGGCTTTGGCAGATTTCCGCTAGTTAGCATAAGCATACTAACCAGATGGTAGTTCTTAAGGTCATCAATTATCGGAGGAAATGTGCAATTTTACATTTTTACCTCTTTGTGCAGAAAAAAAAGAGTAGAATTCAAACGTTGGTTGTTCAATATGAAGCGTATGGGTTCCTTAAAAAACGCATGTGTACTTACTTAAGGTTTAAGGTAGGGACCAACAAAAGAAAACTTGACGTTAAGACACGGACTCTGACATATGTGAGGCGGATAATGACAATAGATTGACCGGTAGATTAGGATTGCACTGCATATTACGAGAAAACCAGTCCAACCGACCACCTTCTTCTTATACGATACAGATATACAACTTTACTTAACTTTTAGGGTCACAGATGGAAAGTACAATTTTTTTCTTCTGTATAATGTAATATCTCGTATCATTTTCTGGAGTCCGTTGGACTTTCCCTGACATGGCAAGGCATCACCGTTGTATGTAGCATATAGAGCATAACGGCTAAGGGGCTCTTTTACTACTTCCCATTCATTCTCATGCATGTGCAATGCAATGCCCGAATCGTGTGGTCTAATTGACCCATTACTATTGCGATAAGTCGACTATTGAGTCAAAGAAAAAAAGAAGTTTGAGACTTCTTAAGGGCTTAAAGAGTATAAAAGAGGTTTGGATAAGAAAATAATAAAGAAACAAAGAGGTGTATCACAAGAAAATTCCAGGAGTTGAAGCCTGACGCTCTGTGTCTTCCATTAACAATATGTTACGGTTCTTGTAATTAAGTAGGCGCATTTGCATATGTCAGGTGTATTCAAATATTTACTACTTATTCATGAACCAAGGGAATTTTCAATATTATGTGGTCAAGAAGAAGCCAAAGATTTGTATGCATTTTCGAATCAAGCTTTTATGCAATGCAATTGTTCGAACAAACTTAAAATTTGCACCAAATGGATAATATTTACTATTTCGAACGAGGTACGGGTACGAGTGTGATATTCGATGGCATTGTTTGTCTGCTGATGTTTGGCGTTTTAATCGTTCTCCTGTTGGTACGTTCAAATTTAAATCCAGACTTCTCGCTGGTTACTTAAAATATTTGAATTTTGATTACTGATGAGACCTAATGCGGACAATTTTGAACAATTGCTAAGTTTCAGTTTTCAGTTTGGAAGGCTCCATTGTAAATATGTTCTTAAACTAATTCTATATTTGCATTTAAAGTTGGACACGAAAATCGTAATTTCCGCTAAAAATCTATGCTCACGTACGCGTCTTTTGAATTACATTATGAAAGTTACTGTGAAAACCAGTTAATGAGTAAACCATAGAGTATTACATTACTAATTTCGCGGTAGTTTCAGACATAGTACTTACAACCTTAATAAGATCAGTTCTTAACAGCCATGTATGAAGCCCATAAGTCCGGCTAAGCCGTGAAGTGATTATAATTTGAATAAGTAGGTAGTCAGTTAGATGCTGAGAAACCTGACTCAGGAGCGGTAACATATTAGGTCATAGTCATAGAGTAGTCATAAGCACGGTATTTCATTATTGGGAGGGAGGACGGACTGACGTTTTTAGCCAGTTCGATTGTGGGATATCATGTCAAGTGGGAATGAAATGTTGGCCTTGCCCATTTATTATTTCCGTTTTTTTTTTATTCAAGAAATCCAATATAACGAATAGTTCACCTCTATCTTCACAAACTCACAAAAACGCTGCCTACCTTACTAATGTAATGTATTATGAATATTTATAATCTGTCTTGTTACATTTTCCCTCTATATATCCTTATCCAATAATTGACTCGAAGGCTTGAGATGATTTTTTTTCTTCTTTTTCTTCAACTTCGACTTCTTCGTCTTCTTTCAAATCCCTTAAAAACCGGTTTCTGAAAAAAGCTTGCACGAAATCGGTAGCGCCCTTCATCATCATCATTCAACATTTCCCTGTACTTTTTCCCCCGGTGGGTTCTCGCTGTTATGGAGGATTTTCTTTCAGACAAAGGGCTTTAGTTTAGTTTAAGATTAAGACTGTATTACAAATTTAAAACTCCCGCTAAATTGTTAAATGCTAACTTATGTACCGTTTGACACATTATATGGAATTTAGGCGAATTTTTTGACGATCTGTCAACCTGTCGGTCTGCGCTGCATATATTAACAAAATCTACAAACTAAATGCAACTACTAGTGAATTCTTATTGTTGAAAAAATGCTGTATTTCCTAGCTCAACGTTAGTCAACAATTACTTCGAACAAATATGCGACAAATTTAATAACGAATGATTAGGAGTTGTGTATTTGTTATGTAGAGTTTGGAGGACTTAATTTTCTTCCAGATCGTCGATACAACACGTATTTGTTTAAATAGATAAATTTACCTAAATAAGCGGTATACGCGTTAAAATTTATCATTTTAAAGGTTATTTTCAGTAATGCACGGTTCGGCATTGAGTCTATATGTAAAATACATTGTAGGTACTTACATGTTCTATTTCTAGGCTTACCAAGAACGGTTGAATCATAGAAACTTATGTCAGCCTGATGAAATCCTTATGTTTTTTGTATTAGCTGACATTTACCAAATTGGCGCGAATTTCAAATTCGTACAACAACCTTTAGTTTAAGAAGTAAGTGTGTGCGTTTTTTCGTCTTATTTGAATTTACAATCGAAATTCATCCATCCACATGCTATGTGCTTATATGCTTATGGATAGTCCCCGACAGAGCGAGACTTTAAACTTGTGTTAATTTAGTGGAAGGCCGCAAAAATACCTGATTTCTGCTCTTCTCTCCCGAACTAGTTTGATACTAATCTGGAATGCGGGCCTGCTGGTTTCCTTGTAATAATTCCAGGGGCAGTTAATGATGTGAGAATTTAGAGTAAGTCCGAGACCAGAAGGGTCCTTTACATCTCTGGAATACAGAGGAGTGCATCATTCATAACACCTGCAGGGATTTTTAGAGCTAGGCGTCCTTTTGCTTTCAAATCTGGAAACTTGCTCGTGTGTCAGCCAACAATAAATTGCTGTATATTTTAAAAAACGTTTTTGGTCAAACGTTTGGTCGACTGTCGATCGAATTTAGCAGGTAGTCTTTCATTATTCGACAGATTGCGATGTCTTTGTAGCTTTTGAACTGTAGTATTTAACAGAAAGGTCCAACAATTCACCAGTGTATTTTACAGCGTCTTCTGGATGACAATTTCTGTGCCAGAATTCGGGCCTGTTAAATCAATAAATCCGTAATTTAATTTTTAGGCTTCATTGCTGCAAATTTTTGAAAAACTTAAGAATTGACGCTTTATTTCAAATCCCCGCCACTGTTCATCGCGTCACGTTTGATTCAAAATATTTCGAAATACAACATCTAATAAATCCATAGATTCTGCAACTCATCTGCTCGCGTGTGCAGGTGCAGGCAACGTAGAAACATTACCTATCAACTGATATTCTAATGCGAATTTCTTCGATAATCGTAAATAAGTATCAAGTGCGAAACGCGTGAAATATGCATCTGTAAATCAACGCCCACATTATATCAGCGTGATATTCATTCAGAGCAGGAGAATATAAACGAGCTAATTGAAAAAAGGTCTTCAACCTTTCCCTATTGAAGGGATGAGCCGGTGTCCTTGCATCACGAGAACCGTCCCTATAACCAATTACCAAAAATTTGCTCTTGTAACTTGTTACAGGAAAAGGAAGTACCTTGCATAGACCATTAATCAAGAATTGAACTACACGTGTAACCCTACTGTATAATCTATATCAGTAGTCCCATGGCTTTGCGTGCTCATTAACAATAGGTACCCAACAAAATGTAAATTCATGTGTAGCTGAACCCTGGCAGGGATTTATGCCTAGGATTTACGATGTACGACCCTTCAGTCGGTAACATATCTCCCGGCACCCCTTAGTCCACAACAAGAAGGGTTCTGGGTAATTTGGCTCTGGTCATTAGGCGCTGAGGCGTTTAGCATGGTTCAAAAGAAGGTACTGATATAGCATGCGATATTTATTACGTTAAATGCAGTTAGCAATGGTCGCTAGGGTGAAAAACTTAAGCCTAAATGCCTTAAATGCTTCAAATTTTAAATGAAGAAATGCCCAAAAGACAGGAGCCCATTTGACAATGAACAAACGACCAAGCCCAGGTAGACCACGTACGGAACGGACATACAATAAAGAAAAAGCTACCGACTAAAAATACCCCCATGGTCTTCCAGTAAAAGCCACGAGGCACTTTACAAAGAAATTACTGGGGAACAATGTGCCTTATGAAAAGTTGATGAGTTGAGAGTATTCATTATAAGGGGTGATACCTGCGGATGAAGCCTCCCAAGATTCCAATACTGTGCATTAGAAAGATAAGGAAGAGATGGACTGAGACAGACACAAAAAAATAATAATAAATAAGTGTATCAGAAGGAAAAAGTATTTGACTTTGACTTTGATTTAATTGCTCCTTGGAGCTATGAAACCTCGCCCATCATCTTGTCTTGATGTGGGATACACGGAATAATGAAGGAGGCACCCACAGACATACAAAAAAAAAATAATCTTCAGGAGAGAAATAGTGTTGGTGTATATCAGCTCGTTGAATTTATTACGCATAAATACTGGGTCTTGAAACTTGCTCTGGCTTCTGATTTTTCTGATCTGGGCTTCAAACAGGGTTGGGAATTTAAACTTGGAATTAATACAAATTTAAAGTCGTAAATAGGGTTTGCATGGAAATCACGTAGGTACATACAAACTTTCAGTCTGGTCCCAAGCTGATTTCCAACTGATTTGTCTCTAGAAATGCAATGCTTATAGATGCAATTGAAGCGTCGAAATACGTTTTGTCGTCGATTAATCAAAATCAAATCACATCAATTAATTGTCCCGATTTGTTATCGTGCGTCCAGATTTTGATGCTGTGTCGATAGCGATAGTTCCAGATTTTTTTACTTTGGGAGTCAATATTTTCCTGCTCTTATTTAAACAAGTTTTGCCTTAAGCCAAAATCGGTATTTCATGTCATTCATTGATTTTATTGAAATTAGTTACGTGATTTATGCTAAGAAAGGTCAGGATAGGTTAGATTAAATGTATTCAGGTTATGTTAGGTTTAAAAAGCCGAGTACATATGAAAACGTCGTTTTTCTTAGGACAAAAATTGTCAAAAAGTTTAGGGCAAAACTTTGTTTAAATTAAGACACTTAAATTGACACGCTTTACTTTGTGACCCAGTTTTAAAATGTTCCAAATTTAGAATATTCACGCAGTTCTAGCTTACTGTGAAATGACCGTTAAATTGCATTTGCCGATATCACATTGAATAATATTTTGTTTTGTTTTTAACCAGATTTAATAATCTATAATGTTTGAAAAATTCACATGTTAGCTATCCATTTACTGTTCGAAATTAGATTTTTATTGGAAATATCCGTGTATAATTTATAAAGTCCAAGAATTCATTCTGATAAATTCAACAACCCTGGCTTTTGAAACGCAACACTTTAATAATCAGTCTATTCATTTGCGGTTTCCTCAATATTATTGGTTGCTTCCTAATGCTGCTGCTCTTTGGCCCGACGCACATCAGCTACCTACTGGCTTTACTTCCCCCAAAAAAATATAATAACACACAAAATCTGCCTCCATACCCAATAATTTATGACATAATATCCCACTACCAAAAATTCTACTCTACATATTTGATCCTGATCAAATCAGCCTCTCATCTCGAATATACTTTTTTTTTTGCTTGTATTAACATACTGGTTTCCTTTTTGGTTAATTTTTCCAACCGGGCAAACCTTGCGGAGCTGGGCTGGGCTGTCTCGTTTAAATCAATTTGACCATAGACCAGTCCTTGAGATCACATTAGAGAAGCTGCTAAACGCGACGTAAAGTAGGCGA
>JAQFYT010002718.1:0-12196 GCA_034694925.1 Ceratophysella denticulata
GATAATTGATTACGGTTGATCACCAATTATTCCAAATTCCAATCCTTATGAGCGACCTTTACTAGTCTCAACTCAACGTTCCCCAAAGAGTTGGGATAGCGTGAGTGGAGTTAAGACCGGATCTTCATGAATATTTTGAGGTTTGCGTTGGTGATTGTTCTCCCTCTAGATTTGAAACGTGTGGTAAGTTTCTCGCGATGTCGCGATTGCTTAAGGCAGCGCTCTGTTGTTTAAATAGTACAAATCTCGCGGACTTAGCCTACGTTCTAATATGTCAACCTTGGGTTAATTTACCGATGCATTGTCAACGATAGCAAGTTACACTTGGGGTGACGTATGAAGTATGACACATCTCCAGAATCCCTAAAATGTAAATTCGGTGTTAGTTTTTCAGATTTATATGACATTTATTTGCTTTGGCAGATCAACTTTGGGGCACCTGACGCTATTTCCAACTTTGGGGCATTTTCACGCACCCGGATAAACTCTGGTTCGGAGATTTTTAGCGCCAAATTCTCAGTTACAAAATTGAATGTTTGTTTTGTTTTGTTGAACTGTTTTTTACTTTTCTGTCATCTGTTGTCTGTAAAGTTTTGTGTTCCTTGCGTGACCTGTCACCTGTTTCCCTGACCCTGCTGGGAGTCGTTGAGTAACGTAAGTATTGACATGGAGAAGGCGGGACGGAAGTAGACGAGGGCGGAAGATGGCCAAGGAGAGTGTCATGAAGCCCACGCCGCCCTTCGTCAACAAGTTTCCCGAGTACGAGTTCGGCCTCACCTTTGGCACCCACACGTCCCAAATCAAGTCCAAGCTCCTGAGCCTGCTCGAGACGGTGGTGACAGGGGCGGGACTGCTGTCGGACGAGGCGGCCGCCTGTGATGGTGGACTCTGGTCAGGCCTCGGTGGGATTGCCTACATGTTCCTCCACTTGACCCGGAAGCCCGGACTCCTCTCACCTGCCGAGCAGGTCAAGATCACGCTCGCGGTTCAGCAGCTCCTCAATCGACAGCTACTCTACTACACGAGGACGCGGGAGGCGGCACTGGCACTCGGGGATGAGTCACAGCTCGTCGGATTCTTGGTCGGGGATGCGGGAATCTTCGCCGTCGGAGCTGTCCTTGCCAAGTTTATAGGTAAAATAGGAATACTTATTATAATTGTGCAGTGCTGGTTAATTCTTACTCTATTGCTGTTTCAGGAAACGAAGAGCTGCAATTCCAATGTGTCAAACAATTTGTGAGTGCGTCCGTCATAGCTCGAAAGTCTGAATTTCATGTCAATGGATCTGAGGAACTGTTCTATGGCCGAGCTGGATATTTGTGTGCGGCGCTGTGGATCGAAGAAGCTTTGGGATACCAACCAGTACCGAGAGATGTAATTCTTCTAATTACTTAGCTTTGATGACAGATCACGGTTACATCGAGAGTTTTCGCCCTAATTCCTGTTTTGTTGTAATTTTCTTCAGGAATTGTTCACCATTTGGAAATTACTGATTGAGAAGGGTCGAGAGACGGCTCGGAGGAAAGACTGCGCCTATCCCCTGGCCTACACCTACTGCGGATCCGAGTTCCTGGGTCCAGCTCATGGGCTTTCCTCTATTCTCCAAGTCCTGCTCTCCTGGCCACAGTTCATGACAGAGGATCCAGAAGCAGAGAAGGACATCAAAGCCACCTTGGACTTCTTCCAACAAGCCCTCTTCAATGGAACCACAATTGCCAACTGGTATTTTCCGACATTCATGGAGGACGTGTCTCAGGTTCCCACCAAGAAATCCGGATATATTAATATTTTGGACCGTTCAGACCGATACCCTGATTCAAACTCGAGGGCTCGAGCGGAGTGGAGTCACGGGATTTCGGGAGTCATTTATCTCTTTGCCAAAGCTGGGATTCACTATAAGAACCATAGTTATTTGATTGGTTGTGTTCAGTGTGCAGACTTTATATGGGCCAATGGTCTTGTCAAAAAAGGGCCAGGTAAGTCTTGAATGTTTGATTATTTTGCGTTAAATCTGTAGTACCTATTGTATTGTGGACACGGATGGCTTAGAATCTCGAAACCTATCATTCCACTCACCGGTCCATGCTATTAACATTACCTCTGAGTGGAAGTGTAGGTTTCGAACTCACGGTCACGGTCCATGCTATTAGCACTACGCGTGAGTGGACGGATGGGTTTAGAGACTCAGAGCCATTTGTCTCTACAATAAAATACCTACTTTTGTTTGTCCGTCCAGGCCTAAGCAATGGAATAGCTGGGAATGGCTACGTATTTCTCCTGCTCTACCGACTGACCGAATACGATCCGAAATATTTGTATCGTGCTCTCCGATTTGCCGAATTCATTTTCTCCAAGGAATTCCAAGAAAAGGCCCAAGTCCCAGAAAATCCCTACAGTCTCTTTGAAGGATTAGCTGGAACAGTGTGTTTCCTGGCTGACGTCCTACGTCCAGCCACAGCCCAATTCCCCTTCTTCAACATTTTCTATCAACCAGAACTCGTTGGAGCTCAGCCTCAACCAGTCGTCGCAATTCCGGGCAATATTCCAGCTCTCCTTCCCATTAGTACAAAACCCGTGGTTCCCGTCGCCACTCCCGTCGTCATTCCACCTCGACCCAAACTAACACCAAGTCCACAGATACTTCAGAGAGCTGCCAGAGCTAGAACGGAGTTCCCTCACCGCCCTCATCAGCATCGACCTCCTCAACCTCCTCGCCTCGAGAGAAGACCCAAACCAGCAAAACGAAGAAAAGTACAAAGTTGGCACAACAAAAAAACTACACCCACACCGCCCTCAAGAATTCCCCCCAACTACTCAGATAATTATAATTCACATGGATCTCATACAGGTAATAGCAATGATAACGACAATGACAGTTTTTGTCCCGCGGATCTCCTCGAAATGGAAATCAATGTCAAGGACGAGCCTCTCGATATGCACGAAGACGAGAACAGCGACTAAGAATGGTCAGACACATGCATGGTCAGTATTGCGTGGTTGCATTGCGAAAAAAACAGCGCACAGAACATATCTGATTGTCATGTTAGGTTAGCCTAATCTAACAAACAACCATCTCTCGTTTTGTGCACTGTTTCTTCGCAAAATCCAGCACTTGTACGGAGTGACGTGTTTGAAGTCGGATATTTATTAAAAAATTCAAATAAAATAAATAATTCTTTAGAATAACCTGTTTAAATCTGGAGGAAGATACTAATTAATATACTGTGTATTTAATTAATGACGCTGGATGTTCAGAAAAATCTGGATTTTGAATTTGATTAGCGTAGATATACGGAACGAATACTCATAATATAATCTTATAGTACAGAATAATTAATAAATTACATGGAAGAACCAAGAACCATACTATTTAGTAGAAATAATGCTTACTGTCTGTATTAGTAAATAATTCTTAAACGAAGTTTTAGTACGTACTTACATCATGGCGGATGTTCCAATTCTCATCTTCACTCACTCAGTCATCTCTTGTCCGGCTAATTAAGCCAAGAAAAGGCTTCTTCATCTCCACGCATCAAAATACAAACAACAAAGACACATCGCCCAACCAAAAAATCTCATAAACATGACAAATATTCCAACGCATTGAAAATTGGAGCTACGAATTTCTAATAATTGTACTCTTCAGCTAGGAAATCAAGAAAATATTCAGGACAGGAAACAAGGATATAGGGATACATATTTTAATTTAAAAAATATGTAGCATAGGTTCAGGAACGGGTGTAAAGGAATACAAATTATCATCCAATGACCATCATGTACATACAATTTGATTTCATCACCATATTTGAATATTCGAATATTTTGAAGATTTTGACCTGGAATATATCAAAACACACAAAAAAAGAAAGATGGAGGTCAGTTGAAGATCCCTGCCCTGCAGTCCCACCCCTCGCCAACGCCAACCGCCGCCGAAGTTTTATGTCGTAAGTATTCGCGAATCACCCCAAGGCCTAATTCTCGTCGATAATACTCATATAATCATACATGGCATGACATAATTATAATTAATTAGCTCAATTTCAATATAAATTCATCATATGTGCATCATAAATCAACATAACCAATCAAATCACCATCAATTCACATTATAAATATAAATATCAAATATGAGAGAATAAAATGAAAAAAATTATGTTGATGTCAATAACCTGGCGAATAGCGATCATTTTCCTCGATAAAGATGAGATGGAAGGGGTAGGGAGAAACAACGGAGAGACATAGTAATTTCAGTGTAAAACCTGCTTAAAAACTCCTCAAAAATTCATACTAATTGCAACTTTTATAGGTCATAGGTCATAGATATGATTTCAATATTAATGGACATAATGGTATCTCAAGATAAAATGATATCATTTCAACTCATGGGTTTCTGGTTCACCTGAATACCAGTAGGGTCAACCAGAAGGACGAATTTCTTTCTGCTCTGCAGCGCGATTTGTTCCGAAATTCCTACAAAAACAACCTATCTCTTGTCTCGGAATACATAGCACTACATGGAGAGCTCATTAAAAACATACATTATCATAATCACATATCACAACCTTCATTATAATATTATACATGAAACCATGAATCATATATGGCAATGTTGGAATATTTATAAAAAAATCTCGATCAATCGTCATTCAGTCTTATAATGTATAATATCACTGAGAAATATCACAGTTTCCATTCCACTGTATATCGTCGGCATGATTAAAATGAGCAAAAGAGCGCTGTTCGCGAAATTCCCGAAATAGTCGCGCTGACGAATCAATTGTGAGGCTTACCGATCTGAGGTCTACAGAAAAACAATGTCAGGAAGTCGAGCCAGGAACAAGGGAAGAGCTTATTTTGATCCAGGCGGAGCTAGGTCATCCGCTCCGGGAGCTCGGGGTTGTTGAGAGCCCTGACCATTCCCGTATGGATAACCACCGTATCCACCTCCAGCTGGAGCACCAGCGCCGTAATTGTAATTACCATATGCCCCTGGTCCTGGTCCTCCTGGGGCAGCGGGTTGTTGTTGCTGCTGCTGAGTTGGAACTTGGGCTCCTCCGGTCTAATCAGGCGTAAAAAGATAAAAATTAGCACATGCAATTGCAAGTTTTAAATTCCAATTCAGCCAGACAGTAACTCAGTGACCAACCTTTTGAGCCTTGATGTAAGCCTCGATGGCCTCAGCTTCCTGTATTTTTCCTAAACTCCGATAATGCTCTGCCCATTGTAATGAGAAATCGGCGGCAGGGGCTGCGGCAGCATTTCCGTTGGGTGCAGGGGCTCCACCACCAGTGCCAGGTGGCCCTGGTTGGGGCTGTTGACTCGGATGAGATGGAGCTCCAACGCCTGGAGGTCCAGGGTCACTACTGCCTCCAGAAGAAGCTTTAGCTGCTTTGGTTTGCTGCTCCAGCATATCGGCTTGCTGGTGCTGGCCAATTGACCTAATACGAAGAAAATCAACTCATTTCAAACCACGAACAAAAAAAGCAGATAAATACCATCTGAAACAGTAAAAATTACCTAAAGTACTGTATCCACTCATTGGAAAAGTCTTGTTGCTGGGCACCAGGAGCCTGCCCGCCTTGTTGGGCTTGCTGATAATACTGAGCATATGCAGCCCAAGCCTGATTTGGATCTCCTGATTTGGAAGGGTCTTGCTGTTGTTGATGATTCTGTTGTTGTTGACCCCAGCCACCGGAGTGACCACCTCCACCGCCATTGGAACCACCCCAGCCTCCTTGGTTTTGACCACCATATTCTCCCCCACCGCCACGCTGGTCTCTCGGACCCTGGAACAAATGAATGCGTAATTTTATATTTTTTAAGATTTTGAAAGTATTCACTACAGATTTAGACGGACTTACTCCTCGGCCAGGTGGAAGAGTATTCACTTTCTCCATAATCAGATCTTTGGCATGTTGAATTTGCTGTCTCGTGCCACGAAGGACGAATATCCTCTCAGGTCCGTCTTGCGGTCCATTTCTGTCAATTTCACAATGTGCACCTGTCTGTTGGTTGATGGACCGAATCGTTTCACCTCCCTGCATAAATTCAGAAAAAGTTAAAAAATTAGTCAGCTAGTACTGTTTTTATCCGAAAGTTTTGAGAAAATAAATGCACTAACCTTGCCAATCACCATTCCGACACGGGTCACAGGAATATGCATTCTCTCCTCATCAAACTCTCCTCGTGGTCCACCACCTGGTCCGCCTGGTCCACCGCGACCAGGTCCACCACCACCGTGACCTCCATCCCAATTGTTATTCCTGGGTACTCGGTCCATTCTGTCCCTATCTCCGCCCATACCGCCGCCATGTCCACCGCTCCCTCGTCCAGGCGGACCGTCAGTTTTCCCTGAACCACCATTCAGTGCTGTCTCCACCAAATCCTCAATCCTGAGCTGAGCCTCACGAATCTGATCCGACTTTCCGGTAATAATAGCCAACTGCTCATCCATGTCACCCATCGTGGAATTAATTGGGTCAAACTGAACTTTAGCTCCTGTTTCCATCTGAATCCTTTTGATCATTTCACCGCCTTTCCCAATAATGAGACCGACTGAGATTTTGGGTACTGGGAACTTCATTGTTTCTAATCCAAATCCACCGGTACTGTTCCGATCTCCACCACCGCCGCCGCCCATCATTGGACCTCCTCCACCGCCCCCGCCACTCCCGTACTCACTCTTGGGCTTGAAATCATGCTTGGATGGGGTTTCCGTGATTAATTCCAATACTAACTGTCGAGCATGCTAAAAATTAAAAAATTATTCAATTGAATCGCTCACGTCAGTATTGGGCATTGAAAATCGAAGAATCCGCATTTAATTATTAAAACTGTGATGTGACGTAACAGAAGCTGATAATCATTTATTCCATTAAAAAGTATATTCATATTGTCCTGTTACGTCGAGTTCATTCTTGGCCTAGTATCCTGAGAAGTATATGCATTTAGTGTGCATAGCTTCTTGGCAACGTAGGCCCAGTACAAGTACAATTTAATTTAACCCAAAATAGTCAATTAGTTACCTCAACCAAGTCCGGATCTCCTACAATTCGTAGGGGTTTGTCACATTCCTCAAACATATTGTCTTGCAGAATATACATCTTTGTCCCAGATTTGTCCTGAAGATTTCGTATCGTTTCTCCACCTTTGCCTGCAATTGACAAATTAACATACACAGTTAGCATTTACATCGGCAACGCCAATCGTAACCAGATGGTAATGTAATAGGTAAAGTAAAATCAAATAATGCTGCTTACCGATAATGAGTCCGACTTTGGCGCCTTGAATCATCATCTCAATCTAAACAATGGAATAAAGCATATTGAACCATCAAATCAGAGTACCTGTATATGTTCTTGGCATACTAGTCATAGCTTTTGATTCAAACATACAGAGGTACTTCCAGGGCCACCCTTTGGTCCACCTCCTCCGCCACCCATTGGATTTCCACCTCCAGCTCCCATCATGTTCCCGGTTGGGAAACTTCCACCGCCAGGACGACCAATTTCGTGACTCTTCGAACTCACAATCTCCATAACCAAGTCTTTGGCACGTCTAAATTCGTTCAAAATTATAAATGTAAACTCAGTATCAGTAATACTCAATAATACGTTCAACTCCAAATCGTAAACATCAAAAACTTTCAAAATGCAAATTGTAACATGACTTGATTCCAAATATTGCATTTAAAAAAAGCAATTACTGGCAGTATTCATCGTGTAACATTATTTAGGTCCAGTATCCTGAGAAGGCTATTAACTAAGGTTTAGATAGCTTCTTGGCAACGTGGACCAGGCATAAATGCGACTGAATGTGAAATTAATGATAAGAACTCACTCGATAGCCTCCTTGGTTCCTTGCAAGTAGCAAGACCGGTCTTTCCCTGTCCCATTGTCTGGAGCAACTTGGACTTTGCAACCAGTCTCGGCTTGAATTCGAGACACTTGTTCCCCTCCACGTCCAATGACTACAAGTAGTAAAAAAGGAAAAATATGGATATTTTTTATAGGAAACCGTAAACCTTTAATTACTATCTAATCTTTAAACTCTAAATACGCCTCCATTTCGTATAGGGAGTCCCACATATGACTTACTCAGTCCGACGAGACCATCAGGAATATGGATTTCTTCCGTACAAGCCTTCCCACTTCCGCCGATGCCAAGGCCCATGGTAATCCCCATTCCAGGAAAGCTTGGAGCGTTGTTCCCGGTCTGACCGCCGCCACCTCCCATTCCACTGCCTTTCATGGCCGCTAATTGAGCTCCAAACGGATCACTCACTGCTGCCATTCTCTTGGCGTCAGGTTCTGGAATACATACGGAAACAAATGAACCAGTGTTAGAACTTAGATATAATAAAACTTTAATGAAATGGCCGTTAATTAAATAAAAATTGTTTTTGTAGTGAGGGCTACTATCAAACCCCATTTATAGGAAAATGGTGTTAGCGAATCCTCACTTGTTTCGTTTGATTTTGGAAGGACAGGATAGAAAACAATGCAATAAAAATCATTGTCTTCGGATTGATATGTACTTCCGTACTGTAAACTACAACTATGTAGTACTTATATAAAGAGAATCAATGTCAGCACTTAACCAGGTCATAGGTCACAGGTCACAGGTCAGGTAATAACTCAACTCACCAGAATCAAAGTCCGCAGGTCGTTTGAGTCCAAAACCAGAAGCTTGGGACGGCGGAGAAGTTGCTCCACCACCTGAACCTCCACCAGCTCCTGCACCAAGTTTTGCTGCAAGCTGCAAATAATTAACAAATAAACCATGAATCGATGTACTTATATATAATAATGACTGATAAATATCATTAAATTAATTAATATGTGTGTTTTACCTGTCTTGCTCTCTGTAGAGCGTCAGCAAAGGCTTTATTATTTATTGCTCCGGCTCCTTCGCTCATTTTCTGTGTAACTTTTGACTTTACACTTTATTCAGTCACCAGTAGTCAAGTTATTAGTGAGATTGACCGTTGTTGACCGCGAGCAGCGAGCGTCGTCTTCTCGTCAGCCAGCTTCACCGGTTTCCGGTTTCGTTCACGTCAGGTCAAATCAGGAGTCTACAAAGTTGAAAGTACACTTGGAATTTACAAGTGATGAATAAAGAGTTTACAGTCAATTCAACAGTACTATTCAGTACGTAATTTTACAACATTTAATGTTGGTTGTACTGCACTGCGTAAATACTGCACTAACTGCTCAGCCACGAGATGATGTGGAATGGAATGATGAAAAATGGCACTGCTTGCCTTTGCCTTTCACGTACACGGTACACCATAGAGAATCTACCTACGCTATGCTGCCTGCATTCGGAAAACCAGCGTCTCTTCTCTACACTTGCTCTGCGCTCTGCCCTATTTCATCTGTAGTGAATGGTGAATCCGGCATGCGGCACGGCGTGCTTCCCATTCCTTGTACAGGGTGACACAAAATTTTTTGCGCCCTCCTGGGTCATACTTCCGAACATCGTACAATGACATATATAATATACCTACCAAATTAAAGGAAATTTCATTGCGGATCTTAATGGTGAAATAATGTTTGGGCTTTTCTTACAAATGACAGCTCTGCAGATCGCAAAATAGTGAAAAAGGTCGAATTTCCGCTCTTCCAGCTGGAAGAATGTCCCATTTAAATCGATGCAAAATTGATCCAAACCCTTCCCCAACTTACATGGGTCAATAATCATATCTTTCCAAACCTGCTTTCAACACCTGGAACGTTCAATGGTCACGGAACCTTAAGCCGCGCACTGTCTCGATCTCCGCAGCGCGAGCCGAATTTTACTGTCTTTGTGAGGAACAAGAGCGCGATGCGCGCTAGGTTTTCGATTTAACGTCTTACTGTTACAACTGTGTTTCCACAAGCTGGTTTCCAAACAGGGACGGGCCCTTTATGCACACTTAATTAAACATCTGTCATCTGTGTTTCAAAATTACTCGAGATGAATTCGTTTTTCTAACAAAATAAAACTCACCACATTTACCGCAATTAACTAATACTTATATAAGCGTATTAATTCGGAATTCTGGCTAATTTCATACGTACGCAAAGGTCCATTGGGGGGAACATTTTAGTCAGCATCAGCTGAGACAACCCGGAGTCTCAAAAGACAAACATTCTAATTCTTCTTCATTCACAGACAACAGACAGTCATTATTTTATAAAGTATTAATTTTGAGAAGTGACATTTGACGGCTGTTCATTTTACATGACCTAGCATGGCCTCCCGTCTCTGTCGCAAGCTCATGAGTCGGGCTCTGACCCAACTGAGCCAGGTCAATGTCCACTCCAGGATGTGTCCCTGTACGCGGCGAAGACTCCTGGTGCTCACACAGCAAGTTCGGCGTTGTTCCACTGCTGCACGTCTCTCCTCTTGCCCACCTGACACCCCGTTCTTCTTTGCTCCCAGGCAACTTCACACTTCAGCTATTCTCCAGGCTGCAGGTGAGCTCATTCTGTAATATATTCAAGTGTCAGAGGTCAAGGAAAGGTCATGGAGTACTAATTGGGCTCTGGGGCTCATGTTTCAGGGGTTTCGAGGGTCAACATGCCACCGTTGACGCCGACCATGAAGACGGGAGAAATTGTGGAGTGGCTCAAGGCTGAGGGTGACCCCATTGCACCGGGAGATGTGCTCTGCAAAATTCAGACAGACTTTGCCGTCATTTCATTGCTGGCCATTGATGAAGGGATTCTGGCCAAGATTCTGGTAAAGAAATACTCAGCTCTCATGCATCATGCAAACTTTGTCCGTCATCCGTGTGATATATTTGTAATAATTCATGTTTATATTCATTCTATATTTCAGGCACCAGCACAAACGCCGGGCGTTCTAATCGGAGCTCCAATTGCTCTGGTGGTGGATTTAGGTGAGGACTGGCAAAATGTTGCAATTCCATTGGATCAAGACTCAGGTGGTCCGCCGCAGCAGCCGCTCCTGGACCTAGCCATCCTTGCTAGTCAGCCGAATGCCAACGTGTCAGTCCGCCTTCCGCCCACACACCGTGCCGCGGTGCGGAAACCCAAGACTCGCCGCGGAAAGTCCATGGAGCGGAATTTCATTACTCCCGTTCGGGCTATGACAGACTACCTTCTCAAAGAACAGGACTTGGCCGGACTCCGGAAAACAATGCGCCGGTCACCGCATGCCGATGAGCCGCCGATTACTGTCTACTGGAGGAGAGATGTGGAGGCCAGGTAAGACATTACTTTATTGCCAACCATACTTAGTTCCTGCTTTATTGCTTTGCATTTGAGTTTGAGTGTTTTTATCAGAATGTTTACGGGACAATTAGTAATTTACGGTGCATTGGTTGTTTTGCATGGACAGGTCAGCAGATATCTGGGGTTCATTGGAGCAAGTGACTGCAGAGCGGACGAGACGAGAACAAGAGGCTGCAGAGTACACGGAAGGTAAATAAATTCTAGGCGTCGTCGCACAGTGTATATACTCCATTTAGCATGACTTCTAAATTCGTAGTTGATGCATCACAACAGTGTCCGAAACTTTTAATACTTGTTTCTACAGCGGTATTCAACATGAAGCGAATTCTAAGAAACTATCGTGCAGAGACGAAGACAGAGCAACCTGAAATTCTCGAACCACGGGAAAGACGAAGACTTGCACACAAGGAAAGTAAAACACATTCCGAAGAACAAGCCAGACGTCTCTGGCATGGATCTGGAAAAGTTGTCCTCACTGCCGTAGCTATGTAAGATCAGAATTTAGGTATTTCATAATCTCATTTAAAATGAACTAACTCCTATTTTAAATATTTTTTTTTTAGAAACTTCAGTAATTTCCTCATCAAACTCATTGCATGGTGGTTAACGGGGTCACATAGTTTGTTTGCCGAAGCCATTCATTCCCTGGCAGACACAATCAATCAGCTGATTCTGGCTTATGGGATTCACAAGTCGACGCAGAGAGCGAATTTAGACCATCCTTATGGCTACACTCACATGCGCCACGTCGCCTCCCTTATTTCCGGTGTGGGGATCTTCTGTGTCGGCTCTGGGCTCTCCATCTACCACGGAATCACTGGGCTCATCAGCATGGAACACATTGAGTCACTCTACTGGGTTCGTCAATATTACAAATTACAATTAAACTAGAATTATCCAAGTACAATTGGAGTAGTAACCAAGCGTTTATTTTTGAAGGCATTCTATGTACTGGC
>JAQFYT010002719.1:0-12195 GCA_034694925.1 Ceratophysella denticulata
ACAGGAGATTGAGGAAAGGGAAGGGTGAAGTCACTCAAATGAGTGAAAGTATTCACGCCGTCCGTAGGACGGGCTTCTAGCTAGTTTGTTATACTGAAATGAAGCTGATAGGTATTACAGTATGAGATTTTAATGTTTCCAAGGCTCACAAATTCCTTAGAATGATATTAAAATAAGTACCTACTGGGTTTTCATTCCAGCAGTGGTATACTATAATCCTAATACGTCATAAACGGTATAGATAAGATGGTAAATTGACGCTTCAGTTTTCTTGAATTCCACCTGAACCAAGTGAGGTCTCCAGTTCAGTCAGCTGGTAGGTAGGTACCAATAGATTTGAAACTGGTAAGC
Source organism: Ceratophysella denticulata (assembly GCA_034694925.1). Classification (NCBI taxonomy): domain Eukaryota; kingdom Metazoa; phylum Arthropoda; class Collembola; order Poduromorpha; family Hypogastruridae; genus Ceratophysella; species Ceratophysella denticulata. Next base: position 352 of record JAQFYT010002719.1, read on the forward strand.
TGTTCAAGCAGCGTGCTAAATAAGTTTCCATGAACGAACGGAGGGTCTGGTAAATCCAACATCAAATTTAATATAATTTGATCATTTTATTGTGTCCAAGAATTTAATTTTTCTATGCACATTTTTAGAACTAATGTTTTGGTGGAAGTACACATATGTATTCAGAATAAAATTCAAATTCTGTCTAGCTACAAATTCAATAGCTAAAAACAACTGAATTTATTGCACAACAATTATCGTTTACATCGATTATATTGTGTCGTAATTGTTCGTATAATTAAACTAACTTATTCAATACATGGAGTTTGTGTTTGTAGGATTATAAATAATTGGTAACATTTATAAGTCAGCATGAGTATGTTCTATTTTAGTAGTAATACAGCTTTTTATGTGTCTATTTATCGCATGTTTGCGAACATACGTTTTGCCACATAATTTGCAAATCCATGGCTTTGTTACTTGGTTACTGTTAGTACTATGGATTCGTTGATGTAACTTTAAATTGGATCTAGATCTACATTGTTTTCCACAAATTTCACACTTAAAAGCAAACTCTCCTTTGTGGACCATCGTATGATACTTGAGAGCGGTTATGCCGCTCAATTCCTTTTCGCAATATTCACACTTAAATTTTTCTTTCAAATGTATTATCCGAATATGTCCAGAAACACTATATTTATCTATGAAAGTTTTAGAACAAAAAGTACAAGGGAACCGTTTGCTTGTTTGATTGATGTTATGCGTTTTCATGTGCCTTGTTAAATGCTTTTTAAGCTTGTAGGTCTTGTCGCACTTCTTGCATTGGTGCGGTCTTTCCGTCTGGTGAGAGGCCATATGCACATTAAGGTCACCTTTGTTAGAAAACTCCTTACCGCACAAATGGCACGATAGCCAGCACGAAACCGTACACGAATCCCATTTCTCGTTGGTGTGAATGGAAATATGGTAATACAACCCAGCTTTTGTCATGAACCTCTTAGAACAAAAACTACATGCAAAAGCAGAGGTTTCCAGATTTCGATGCCTTTGTATGTGCTTCAAGAGATACTTCCTGTGTGCAAAACTTAGGTCACATTTATCACAGTTAAAAATATTTTCGCTGGGAAGCACTGTCTTTGGAAAACTAAATTTCGACTCAGGTTCAGGTTTAGATTTGACAACGCGTCTTCTCCTGTCACAATCTTTAGAAGTACTGACACTGATTTTGAGCGGTGTCACAGCAGTGCTCACAGCATGACGCTTCAATTTTATACTACACTTCATTCTCAGTTGCATGTTTCGATAAGTCTTTAATTAAACTCAAGTTCAGAACAATGAACGATTGATTTACCACTTGACGCAATTCCGCTAGTAGTGGGTCAAATTTCCCAATTCACAAATACTTTTAAAAAATTCTCCCAAGCAGCCAGCAGCCAGCACAGTTTTTATAGATGAGGTCAGGTCAAATAGTGGATAACGACTCCAATTTTTCAATAACCGTAGATCTGAAATGTTGAAATTATTATAAAATTTTTGAGTTGGTGTAAGGCATGGCAATAGTGGGAGTGGGAGCACCCGAATGGTATTCTCCTATAGAAAAGTGTGGAATTTACCTGTGGTATTCTCCTAACCAAACCCATATACTATGTACAGGTGAATAGTGAAAGTGGTTACTAATGACTAATAATGACCATGGGTAAATACCATACTAATTTTTCTATAGTAGAATACCATGCGGGTATTCCGTATTCTGCCCTACTTCAACTTTTTGAAATTATTAAATTGTGCAGGCAGACATGGCCAAAAGCACAGACTTCAAGTAATATGCCTATGCCCAATATTATGAGAACTGAGAACAACTCAAACTAACCGATCCGTCTATTCCACATATTCCACCCATCATCGATATAGAAATAGAAATCTTTCTAATTCTATATCGATGATTCCACCTTCCACCTGTAACCTTATTTTCAAGGTTGCATATCTTGTTTGGTACGATATGCCTCAGCCTCGGGGCATTTGGCCACACCAGTTTAAAAAAAAACAGATTCCAATATCCCTGCACCCACCCACTAGATTACAAACACTACACAGACGAGAAATACAGAATACAATTCAATAAATACAATTCTGTATTTCTCGTCTGTCCAAACACCAACTAATGCCCCACGCCACGATGTGCTTCTTGTTCGGAGTAATCGTGACTTTTCGAAGAAATAAACAGTAGTGCTCTGGAGGAATATGATACGCTTAGTACATTAAACGACAATGAACAGACAGTCGTGTATTGAGGATAGGTTTGGGCTATCTTACTCGCCGGCGGAATTCAGGCGTCAGCAATTCACAAATTCTTCTCTTTAAAATAAAGAACCGCTCGAATGAAACTCGAACACATTAATAGGTACTTGGTGTATTATTTATAGATATTGTCCAAGTACGATTTCGGCTAAAAGAGCTAGCAATGCGGTGAAGTATATTACCTATGTTATGAACGACTCCGTAGTTTATATATAAGGTACATATGCACATTGTCTATTTGTATTTTTCTATATTGTCATTATTGTGATGTGACCCTATCCACGACCAAAATTGTCAACGTTTTATACGGTGAACTGGCGCGGCACGGCGTCGTCGTCCCGTCGGGTGGCTTGTCATGTGGTGTTGTCAGTTGTCACGGTCACGGAATTAACACGCAGTTTTGATTTCACGAAAACCATTCAAATCAAAACACTGTTGAATGGCTTGTCTAAAATATTTAAATTTCAATATCAAATTATTTTTACAACGTGCGGATAAAAACGTGAGATAAAAGTTATGGAGAGAGAATTAGGAGCTTACTATTGCGAAATAGAGTTTTAAAATTAATCAGTAATTGTATAGAATCGAAATGCCGAAAGAACCTGGTCGTATTCGTGCTTCCGTCGGAGTGGGTTTCGTAGAAAATGCAGCCGCATCATCCGCCTGTATTCATGAGACCGTTCCAGAACAATTCCTGCTACCAAGCTTCATTAAATTTAAGCTTTTGGTCCGGGTATTTGCCTATATCAAAATTGCCGTAAGTCTATCGACAAGATTAATACTTATTTCACTGTAATTAGGATTTATCCTATTTATGAATTTTATATTGCTTCTTTACAGACAGCAGTACTGGTAGCAGCAATGAAAGTTTTCGCAATATGTGCAGTTGCCAGTGAAAGCCAGAACTTGCTCTGCGGGTTAATGTCACCAACTCAGTCCTCTGGACCTCTAATTGCATACGTCTCAGTTTTACATGGTATGGTATATGGTATATTAATTTCGGGTGATATGATCGAGCTTTTCATGGTTCGAATTAGACGTGCCGGTGATAGATTATTTATTATACATTGTACGGAATATAATTTCTCAATTTTCCAGCAAGCATGACGTGGGAGACTCAGGTTATCTTATCAATGGTTCGGCTAATAAGCAGATTTAAGGTAATATAATCTGTACCATAACTAACTGACATGAATACTTAATCCGAACCCGAACCGTTTGTCTCAATTCTCATTCGTACGCCACTTTGCTTATGCTTACAGGAAGAGAACTACGAGCTGACCATTTGGAATATGGTTGAACTCAATACGGATCTCCTGGAATACCCGGTTTTGTTCATCTTGTTTAGCGTTGCAAAATTTAATGAATTCACATTACCAAAACACGGTGGTGTTTGTCCAATCTTTGCGTACACCATAGTGACAGTTATGCCAGTGATTGTTGGGATTTCAATTGCCTTCCTCATAATTTCATTGTCGTATCGACAATTTGTTCGACGACTTAATGCGTCAGCAACATCAGGAAAGTCAAGGGATACTGCTGAAGTTGGAACCATGGCCAAAGGCGAAGAAGTTGTTCCCACGTAATTGAAATTGAAGCTTTAAGGTTTCAAGTATCTAATATTGCTCCTTTCGAGAATTACTAATTTGCGGCACGGATATACCATTGAAAATAATCAAGATCATTAAATATTCACCACTGAATTTTATTAAAGTAAATCAAACGTGATATTTAGTTAATTTCTTGCAATCAAGAATCTAGTGGTAAATTACACAATTAATTTGAGCTGCATAGATTGGTTAGCATAAGTCTATTGTCCATAGAATTTACCGTCTCTCTGCATTCAGGACGCCTAAATCAGAAATACCGCTGAAGTGTCATCCTCGGGCTCTCCGATCCTGGCGCGTAAATCGTAAGAGGACCCACAAGCCAACAACAAATAACAACTGAACAGTTCAGTGACAGTCAACAGTTGACAGGAGTGATTTTGGTTTGTCTCTTTGTTCTTGTCGATTATTAAATTAAATTAATTAGTTAAGAAGTTGGTAAATGGAATGCCGGCGTTTCCGTTGATGAGCGAAGGGAGCGTTTAAAGTACATAGTTCAATAATAATTGTATTTTAAGTACCTATAAAGTAGTACCTTATGCACAATTCTCCTTTCACCAAGTTCGCGGACTGGCTCTCATGCTAGAGGCATGGGGATATTTTTCTCTGACATCTGACATCTTTCTTTAAAAGGGCACTCAGAGAGAAATATTGGGCACTGACTGTCCGGAACGGTTTTAAATGATAGAACAGTATATAATGTGGCTGATCCGTAATTTTATTTTCCAATAAGTGGTCACTGAGTACGCTTAAACTGGCGATTCCTAAACTACGGTCACAATTTCCTTCATGCCGTAGTTTACTAAGTGCCAGTTTAAACGTACTTAGTGACCACTTATTGAAAAATAAAATTGCGGATCAGCCACATTATATACTGCTCTGTCGTTTAAAACTGTTCCGGTCAGTCGGTGCACAATATTTGTCTCTGAGTGCCCTTTTAAAGATGTCAGATGTCAGAGAAAAAAGTCCCCCTGCCATGTATAGCATGAGAGCCAGTCCGCGAACTTGGTGAAAGGAGAATTGTGCATAGGGTCATACTTGGAAGGCATGCTGCCCATAGTGCTATCCCGCTAGAAATTGGTGCGCTCCAACCCCGCTTAATTTTGACCCTTTCAACCCAGTCATGAAATTTTCCTTACCCTGCCTAGAGAGGAAGGATTTATGCAGAAAATCAAAAAATTCCCAGAAAATCTCTGAGTTTCTCGCGCTTCGCGCGTCAAAATTCAGCTTCCCTTCGCTTGTTATAAAAAACGTCAAAAAATCGCCAACTGCCTTTGAATTCCTTGCGCATCACCCGTCTAAATTCAAATTCAGGCTTGCTTAAAATAAAGAGTCACCTGAAATACCAAAAATCGATTTACTTGATCGTCAAAATTCGAGATCGATTCTTTGGCGCAAAAAAAAAATCAAATAAGCTGTCAAAAATCTTTATTTCACGAGCTTACAAAATCAGAAAATTCATGAAAATCTCTGCATTTCTCGCGCTTCATGCGACTGAATTCAGACAGTCGATCCGGTCGGGCAAACTAGAATCGGAAGCGTCACAAAATAAAAATTGGAACAAAATCGCTAAATTTCTCGCGCTTTGCGCCTCGAAATTCAGGATCGCTCGGCTCCAAAAATAGCAAAACGCTCAAACAAAAAGGAATAAGAATAAGAATCGTCAAAAAATCTAAAAAAAGTCACTAAGTCAATGAACTTATCTCTCTATTAGCAAATTACTCGTCCGGGTCCAATCGGAACAACAACGTACCAATAAGATAGCCACAGCTGAGTGCTAATCCACGGACGATTTGCTTCTACTCTAATCTGATGTTTCATAATGTTTTATCTTACATCCTGTGCCCAGTAAAAGTTATTTTTTAAATCTTATGCTTATAAAACCCCAATATTTCCGCTCTAGAAAAATAGACCCGAAAAGACAATTCCTTGATTTTACGCATCTCGTGTATATTATACCCCAAAAAATTTTGGGTGCTTACGCGCGCAAATTCTGCGCAAAAAAAAATTTCCAACCCCGCTTATTTTCTGGCCATATGGCTACCCCGGGTCCGAAAGGGTCATCCAAGTATGTCTAAGGTCTATAACATCATCTGTAATTTTATCTGGATTGCAGATTGCAGAATATCGACTGTCAAGTCAACTGTCAACTGTGGGTTTAATCTTTCAGCTGTTGGCTGTCAGCATCATCGGTAAAGGCAGGCGTTCAGAATTTGTCTTTTGATTGGTAATCATCAGCGGTCATCGGCGCGGAATTTATCAGCCATTTTTTTCATCGAACATCGAACGTCATTCGTAACTCAAACCTTACGACAGATATGAGAATAGGCTAGGAGTTGAGTGACGTTATTTTTATTTTGTTTGTCATTTGTGTGTAGGTTTATTGTTGATTGCGGCTCTGATTCAGCGCGGTTTACATAATGCCAGGGCCGGAGGACATCAGGGCTCATCTGAAGGAGGCTAAGGTGGCCCTGAAGAATCAAGAGTTCGAAGCAGCTGCTAAGGCATGCCGGGTCAGTATTTGTTAATTACGAAATTCAGAATTAACATAAATAGCCTTCGAGTGCAAAGTTAAAATGTGTATAATGTTTCAGTTTTTAATGTAAAAAATAGATGGTACTTCGGGTAAGTCCGGACAACTACAATGCATTGGTACTGGAAGGAGCCGCCCTTCAACATATGCATAAATACAACCAGAGTCTGGCCTCGTTCAAGAAAGCAGCAAGTATCTGCCCGAATTCTCTACTTGCATACCAGGGCATCGTCAGTCACTACGAAAAGCAGAATATTCATAAACATGATGACTTGTTGGAGGCATACAAGAACATTAGTCGATTCTATGAAACGTAATTATAAAAACTTTTCACAATGATTTTTAGATAATTTTAGATTTTATAACACTTGAATTAGAAATAGTGGCATTGTCATTGGAATGTTTAACTCGAACCTATTGTCATTGTAGAGACAAGGATGATGCAAAGTTCATTGAGACAACGTTAAAGTTTGCGGGAGCCCTGCAGTCCCAGGGAGACTTTGACAAATGTGTCCATGTACTAGCCCGGCTTATCAAATCCCGCGGAAACAACGTTCAGATTGCACAGATGGCTATTGGAGCATTGACACAAATCAAGGAAATCTCACCTGATCAAGAGAATCTTGTAAGTTTAACATTTGTTAAAGGAACGACTCAGAATTTGAATTCTCTTTGGAGATACTGATACTGATGCATCACGTGATTTGATTATTGTTCTAGATGCTGTCCTGTTTGGGAGTATTACACGAAACACAAGCAGCCACAAACGATCAGTACCGGAAGTATTTTCAGATTCTCTACAAGCAAGGCCAATTTTCGAAGTTGGAAGAAGTCTGCCTTGATTTACAGCCGAATTTCAACTCTTTCTATCATCCAATTGATTACCTCTGTCGGCTCTTCTTGGAGAAAAACGTTTCTGAGAATACGAAGTATATTATGCCTAATTTCGTGGACAAGCTTTTTAAGCTTTACCCCTCCTCCACTTTTGGTTACTTTGCTCAAGGGAAAATTTTGTTTGAACATGGAAAAGTTCTTGATGCCATCAGTTGGTTGAAACAGGGGCTGGAATCTAAGCTACATCAAGATGCTTTGGAACTGCTTGTATCCGCGCTTCTTACTATTTGGGATTTTGAAGGAGTTGAAGAACAGGCAACACGGGCTCTGAAACTACAGAATCTGAAGGATCCTGGGTTTTTCTACGATGCACTTGCACAGGGTTACATTGGGCAAGAAAAATTTAAGGAGGCTATGGGAATCTTGGATAATGTTGGCTCTGAACTCAATATGAATATTCTCAAAGCCAAGATTCTCGCGGGTGAAAATCATTGGATTGAATTGGAGGTGTTTTTGGTAGAAGTGCAAAAGTGTGACAACTGGAACTTTGATTTCTTACGAGCACATGGAAAGAGAGAGAATTTATTATCTCTTTGTGACAAGTATAATGACAACTTTAACTTGCTGCTCTTGTGTGGAATTGAATTGTCTAAATTGGACGACTTTGAGTCTGCAATTGGTATATTCAGCAAGGTATATGCTTTTCCGTCACGTTTTACATCTTACATCGGACAAAAAGTATCAATATTTCTAATTCTAAATGTCGGGTTTGTGGTATTTTTAGTGCATGGACATGTTCCCGAAACACCCAGCCCTCCTTACCTACATCGCAGGATTCTACCGGTTGGAAGGAGAGAATGACACTGCTCTGAAATATCTATTGACCGCGTATGATGCTCTGCCTTCTCAGGAAATTGGAATTATACTCTCGGATCTCTATTTTGAAATTGAGGATTTTGTAAGTCAGTTACATTTATCCTAATGTGTTACATAATTAAGCGTTGGCGTAGCGTAAGACGTGCACATTAATCAAATCCAGTACTTTCGTATGTCTTGGTCTTGGCCATGTCAAAGGTTCTTAGCTTCATAGCATTAAAATATTTTAGGAAGCCAATAAAGAACTCTTGAAAAAGGCTGCCAGTAAATCCAAGAAATCCAAATCGAAATGGGCCTGGCTTCGTCTGGGAATGTTGCACTTGCAGTTGGGAGAATCAGATGAGGCTGTTGTTGCACTCCAGGCTGCAATTCGAACTGACTATTCGGATAGGTAAAGTAAAAATGCAGTTTCAATTAACGTATTTGGATCCTGAGTATTTTGTTTCTATTTCCAGTAACCTATGGGAAACCCTGGCCGATGCTTACTATAGTCGTGGTTCTTATGAAGCGGCTCTCAAGACTTTTGACCGCGCAATTCAACTTGGAGCCGAGCCGACTTATCCTAAACTCAAAATGGGTGTAATTTACGAGCATTTGGGTGAAGGAGATTTGGCATTAGCTACATTATCCGAACTCGGTGACTACATTCCAGCTGTACTTGAAATTGCCAAATCATGGCTCCTAATTGCAAGGAAGAAGTTTAACGAAGGACTTACCACTGCCGTTGTGAACGCTGTTGAAGAGGCTATCAGGGCTGCCACACGGTACGATTTTAATGTATTATTGTAATTGAATCAACGACAATAATCTCACGGTTTGCTGGATTTTTATTTGTCTTTTATTATCCTGTTTTAGTGTGATTCAGTCGAGTGAGCAAGCGCTGGCGTTGACAATAATTTCGGAAGTATGTCTAATTGGTGGAGATCTGGATCCCAGGAACACATACTTCCGAATTCCAAGTATTCTGGTGACTAATCAGGAATGTATGCAGAGTTTCTCGAGCGTTGATTCCCGGCAACTTATCACTGTTGGAATCAAGTATGTCGCTAGTTTAGAGTAACGCTGACGGTTCAATATAATTTTTATTTAATGTCGTCCTTGTAATATGTTTTTTCTAGTTGTACTTCTCTCATTATTTCGAATTCGCCATCCAAATATTTGGCTGGGTTCTTGCATTCATTACTGGCGAAATTGTACCATCTTTTGGCTCTCCGTCACTCTTCAGACACGCTGGGACGTGGCTTATATCATGCTAAGAAAGCTGTGTCTTTGGATCCTTCTAATTACACATACTGGAACCTTGTTGGAATAATTGCTGAAGGTAATTATGAAACTCTAACTGTATGCTGTTTATTTTAGTTTTTGAGTGAGCTCTGTAATTCGAATCAATCTTTTTCCCCACAGCCAACGGGGAAGGTTCTTTGGCCCAACATGCTCTCATCAAATCAATTTCTCTGAATTCAACGGGGAATGCTGTGGCTTGGACTAATTTGGGTTTCCTAGCACTTCATCACAAGGAGATCATGAAGGGTCACGCTTGCTTCAGTGAGGCTCAAAGGTTCCAGCCGAGCTATGGCTTATGTTGGGTTGGGCAGGTAAAGTGGATAACTAGGATGCAGGAAGACATTTCACACTTGATTTGTGTAAAAGTTGAATGTCAAATGTTGAATTTCAAATTGGCAGGGATTAGTGGCGGAGAGTTATAATATTGAAGAAGCAACAGATATTAGCCGTCACGCCGCATCTCTCGAGGACACTCATATCTATTCTGGTCTCTTCTACGCTGATTGGGTGTGCAGAGCACTCGAGGCTCCTGACAAAAACAGTGCCAACTATAATTATTTCATGGAGCACTTGGACTCGACTCATGTTAGTCTCGAGAAAATCGCCCTCTTCAACCGTAAGTGCTTCTACAATTATTGGGATTGATTGGGCTTCACCACAAAATTGTTTGCGTCAGATCAGCACTATCAAAATATTTCTGTTCTTTCCAGGTCGAGAACCAACCGTTGTTTCATTGAATTTGGAAGGAATTCTGCGTATGCATACGGGACAGTATGGAGCAGGTTTGAGGGCATTTGAACAGGCTTCAGAATTGACGAATAAGACAGAGGAACTCGAACTTCTCGTTCGGAACCAAATCACTGCGCTCCAGAAACTTGGGAAATATAAAGAATCCTTAGAGCTTATATCATCAGTAGCCCAGCTGGACTTTCAGATGAAAGCAGCTGCAGCACTAGGCCTTCATAAAGGTTCGTCGATTTCTTTTTACGTTTCGTTTTATAATTACTTTCATGTTTGTGCATATCATAATTGATTTTGATATTTAATTAGGTGGAGTATACGATCACGCCTTTAATTTGTACGAAGATTTGGTCATTCTGTGCGGAAGTGATGAAAGGAAGAGGGTTCACGAGGCCAGTGTCCTGGTTGCACAGGGAATCACGGCATATCGAATGGATGATATCGAAAATGCAATGACTCTTCTCTTCCGCGGGTATAGTCATTCAATATAATTTTTAAATAACTTTTAGTCAAGGCCAGCTTTACCTTATTTGAATGATTTGAAACTCTTGATAGGTCCGAGTTATCTTCAACACCAGAAGGCCACATTGCTCTTTGTTCAATTGCGCTAATTTCCGGAAACTTGGAGTTTGCACAGAGCGTCGTTACTGAAATGAAATCTAAGTACACGGGCCAGGAGTACCTTCATCAGATTGCTGTTCTCAATGCTTTCTGTTTATATGGCCAGGTACATTGCGGATTTTTTGATTTGGTATACCCGAAATTAAATAAGAAATTCAAATGAAATCATTGTGTATGTGCCTGTTTTGAGCAGGGTCACGAGAAAAAGGCTGTCCGGTCCATGCTCTCTTATATCCACATGTATCCAAAGAATGGAAAGCTCTGGAATGCTCTATCACACTACCTGATCAACGTGGACGTGGACGGATGTCGCGCACGGCACGCTCTTCTCACAGCTCACCGCCTTGGAGAAGGTTTAACTCTACCTGGTGTCGCGCTCACTCATCTTATGGAATCCAACTTCCAGGAAGGTCTCAAGCAAGCCCAAATAGCCCTCGCTCACGAACCAACTAGTCTTCCAGCGATTGCTACGATGACTGCCAGCTTGAGCTATACGTACGTCCTACCTTTAATTCAAGTTGTATGCTTCCGTAGTTTGTCCATAGGAATTACAATTTTTGTGCTACTGCTACTGGTGGTAGTGCAACGGCACTGTCGAACTGGGCTGCACGGAGCCCATAGTGAACGTCAACGTCTAAGTTACAACTGTGCATAAGTACACATACCAAGAAATTAGCTAAGATTTAAATCTTTCTTTTTACAGATCAACGCCATCCAACAAATTCCTGAACCATTCTATTCAACTTGCACGAAAGGCTTTGGATATCACTGAAACGGAGATCCAGAACCATGACTTATTCTCATCTCAAATCCGAGATTGGTTCTGCACTTATTTACTTCATTATACAAGCTTATCGTAGTCAACAATAAGCATAAATCTATATGATTTAGTCAAAACTAACGACTAACTAATGAAATATAATTCATTGATCTTGCCTCATGGCGAAACAATGACCCCCCATAATTGCATTATTACATGGACAAAATGTATATTTTAGAACTAGCCTGCGTGGCCATGGCAACCATGGCCCGTCGCGTTGTCGCCCTGTAGTTGTTTACTTTTTGTTTTTT
>JAQFYT010002720.1:0-12195 GCA_034694925.1 Ceratophysella denticulata
CCGATCTGAGAATTCAATTGACCTACAATATTTCGGGCTATGGTCGTTTCTTCATTTCGCTCAATGAGCGATTTCGGTCTCTGGTCCTAACATACACACTATAGGCACTTGGCGTGCCTAGCTAGAGGTTAGAACCAAATACTAACTTCGAAAATCAACAACGAAAATCTGTTCCCATGTTAAGAGGTCCAAGATACTTTTTATTGACATTTTTGAAGTTTCGTGCTTTGTTCCTGGAGAACGCAAATATGCAAATGGTTATTGGTTATGGTTATTGGCTTTTTACACCCGTTTTGCGATTTCTATCCTACCTGAAATATTTGTTGAGGTGCTTATGAATTAAAAAAAATTAGTATTTGTGTTGATTCATGTCGATTAAAAAAAAATTTAAAAAATCGATTTTTTTAAATTTTGATTATTTTTTAATGTGAGAGCGCCGAATTTTTTTTACATTTATGCACTCAGGGGGTCTAGGGAGTCTAAAAAAAACATTTCAGCTCAGAAGCTTCAAGTTCGCTAAAGTGCATTTAAGCCCAAATTACCAAACCGGTTAACTCTTATCCCGGTAATTTTTAGATTGAAAACGTGTTATATGGTATTATTCCGACATTCGTCATTTAGACGTGTAGACGTAGACGTATAGACTATATAAAGCTAACCGACATTATTCAACAATAACGCATAGATTACTATACGCGTGCTATTTGAGCCAGTTACCTGGAACATATTCTTGCACACGCCCAAAATACATACAAAAGTAAAACAACTTTTAATATTTGCGTGACACGGGATAAACAGGAAGGAGCATACATTTCCATTACATCAATAGTATCACCATTCACCATGCTCAGTGAAACTTATACTACCAGTCAATCCTTTTACTTTGATAGGAACAATGATAAAACTACACGCACAAGTGGATATAAACACAAAATTAGTTGGTGTATACCAAATTAACATATAAACTACCTTCCTTAATTTCCTTGTGATGAGATGTCCGTGTTCAAAGGGCATGGAATAATTCACTACAACCTGAATCAATAGTGTATACAAACAAGGCACAGTCAAACATACGTGACCCATTTCCACGTAATGTAAGTGGGTCGAAATTTAATATTTATTTCGTGCCGTACTGAGACAGCGTCATCATACGTCTGTATCTGCTGCTGTTTCCCAAATACCTACACATAGGTCATGTTCTGCTCGAGTCTACTGGAGAAAGTTTGACTTTCACCAGGAACAAATGGGTTAACAAACTTGAAAATCAATTCGGTGAATGTCGCTGTCGCTATGCAATAAATTTACCAATTATTCCTGTAACTTGAGCATCGCCTTCGCGGTTGTCTAATCCGTAGATTAATAAGGCTTGTGGAAGTCGCCGAAACTCCTTCTTATTGATGGCTAGTGTGGCCGTCGTTCAATCCTTTAATAAAGTATTTAGTTTGGCCATCCCAATTTTATCATTGCGTAGTGTGCTCGTCTAACCCTTTCCCTTTTCATAACGCGTAGCCGTCACAGTCTGTTCATGACTTTGTATCGTTCAAATTCTTTCATAACGCGAAGTCGTCACAATATTTCGATTGCTTTTGGCCGTCCCGATTCTTTCAAAACGCGTAGTATGACCTTCCCAAGACGCCTTTCCAGACATTTCATAGCGTAGTGCGGCCTTTCAATCTTTTCATAGCGTAGCATGGCCGTCCCAATTTTTTCATAGCGTGGTGTTCCGTCTGATGTCCGGTGGCCGCCTACAATCCAAAAGTATAGCAGGCACACAAGCAAACAGATTCTCTTGCACAGTGATAGTTGTACATTTAGGCGAATTGGAAAAATGACCCTGCTATTAACTCTAAGATACAACTTCTAAAATATTTATTTCCACAATCCCAATCCTTACTCCCAAATTTAATCTATTGCAAAGTTCGTATCTTGTATTATATTTTCCATATATTTTGTATTACGTATTAAGTGATTGATAAGTGATTAGACTACTTTGGATTAGACTTTGAGATGAGTGCAACCTCAATAACGGCAATGACAATGACAAGAATAGCTGCGAAACCAATCAGACAAAATACACCAGCCATGCTGTCAACTGTCAATGGATCATAGTCTTCCTCGACCTAAAACAACAGAATAAAAATTAGTGTAAACTCTGTATACGACAAACTATGGGTTACCATTGTAATTTATATATTACGTGTATTTTCTTGTTTGTATCCTTGTGGTCACATTGGGAATTGTCCTTAAACCATTTTTCCTCCAAGTCACTCAAGAAACCCGAGTCGTTCAATTCCAATAGAATTAAATTGACTTGTCTCCTGGGAATCGTCAAAAATTATATGATTGTGAAAATTGTAATTTTTATACGGATCAATGTTTTAACCTCCATATCTTAGGGGTCAAAAGATCTTACAGTAGAGGTGATTCTTTTTGTAGAGCAACAGCGAATCCTTTCTTGGGTCCAAATTGTTGTGGTAGTAGTGCGAGGCTACAGGGTTTCCGAATACTAGCATATTGAGCTGCGGGTGCTTCCATAATAAATGCAAAAGTTCCATTGGATTTCCCAGTTTTTGCAATTCCTCTCTCATACGATTGCACCAATTGTCCACCCTCTGTCATTGTCTTGAACATTTCCTGGATTTGACTGTTATTCGATGTCTGTTGAGTAACAAGTTTATTGTAAGCTTCCCGCGATAGTGTAGTGCGCATATTTACATCGCCAATAGAACATGCATGACAATGACTGTTGTTCGATGTCGATGTCAGAATCAATATTTGTCTAGTCGTTAGATTCCTTGCTTTTTTAGCAGTCAGTAGCATGTGACTTACTTTGAAATAATTATATGTTGCTCCATGTGATTGAGTTCCATATTTGATTTTGTCCTGTTTCACCAAATCGTCCACACTTTTCAAAGGAAGGTCCTTGGTAGTGTCTAGTATGTCCAGGATTTGATCAGCAGCGAAATTGGCTGTATAGGCCGAAATAAAAACAATCAGGAAAATCCAGAGCGTCACCTGAAGGAATCTCGCCGACACGGATCTGCAGAGCAATTATCACACGCCAAGTCATTCCATCACCTCAAACTGACAGCTCAATAAATATGGCAGCTTGTTCCGCTCATTAATTTGACATTGACCTAACTGTTAGCGTCTGTTAATCTAATCCAAATGGAATCTCGTTTCTTAGACAAGGAGTAAGTATGTAGCGATATTATTTACGTTATGCGACGGAGACAAAACGCCTGACCGCAGAGATTTAATCATCACGCTATACTGGACATACGTTAGACGACACTGGACAGGACATATGCTACGCGAGAGTAGGCATTACTGTAGATTAAAATAGAGAATGAAATGCATATGGCGTCAACTTAGCAGAAAACAAATATGGTTATATCCTATCTTTAAGATATTTTTAGGCACGCGACAAATTCAACAAATGCCGCATAATGTACTTTTCTTACACGATTTCCATGGCATAACCACATGTATTTTCTGGCAAGTTGACACCATATGCATTTAATTCTCAAATTGACGGAGACGGAGACTTCAGGCGAACGAAACAAATGTTAGTCTCTGGCGGCACTGGACAATAGCACATAGCTATAACCTAACCTAATATCACCTTCAGTAAAATTATTAGTAACCTAAATTGCAAATTCCGACCAAAATACTGAATTTGCGAATCTAATCTAGCATGTTTCATGACCTCAAGCAACGGTTCACTTCAAGGGTCATACTTACTTGGTACGTTTACCAAAGACTCGATCGGAAAAATTTTCAAATATTTTCTCGGCTACTACTGCATCATTTCGGACGGCTGCTGTTTTTTGATAGACTAATTTTTCCAGGAAGTAAATGAGTAAAAGTAGTAAAAGTGCGGATAGGATAAATACGAGCCAGAGTGGAGTGGTGAATGGTCGGAACAAAACAAGGTCACCCGCTGACTCTTCGTCTTCCTCAGTGTCTCCATTCTCAGCAGTATTTGAATCTTGCTGATTAGGCTGCTTGAAATTCGGGTCGTGGATAAGAACCGCTAACCGAAATTGTAGAAATGGTAAACTAAAGTCAACGACTTCCGCTCGCTCTCTGGTTACACTCAAATCAGCAATGATCATGGGATTACCAACGCGCTGTATAAAAACAAAATATTTTACATTAGAATATCATTAGTTTCTGTAATTTGTGTAAGAGCCTATTACGCTACAGATAATTCTTACACTATTAAGGAGATCTCCAATGAGTCCAGTCCAGCTTCCATCCTCCAGTTTAGATCCATACGCCTTATCCTTGGCAGTATGCAACTGAAAATTGTCTAATTCACATATAGAAACGAAAATCCAGATATATACAATACTCTATTTATTTACTTCAAGTAAAGTTCAGTATATTGCGTAATTTTTACAATTAAATCCCATTCTTGAAGCCAGTTCTTCAGCCAAATCCTTTGTATATCCTTCATAATTGGAATTACCACCTGTTGGGCTCGGATCGGATACTTTCATCAAGAAAGGCGGATTCTGTACACAATAGTTGTAGTTTTAAGCAGATAAAGAATACACACATATTTGAAATTCATATTTTTAGTGATTTTTTTTAGCTCAACAGCTTTTTTTAGTAATGAATTCTATAGTCGATGAAAGAAAGCATTGAAATATAATAGGATTTTAAATAGGATATGAGGTTGTGCTTTCATCCTTGTAATGTTGATAGAATTATCATTGGGTTGTATATAAGGTTTAGCCTCCTCTTCTCTCCCAATACACAAATAAGCAAATTTATTTCGACAACATGCCCAATACGCGCATGCGCGTGTTTATTTCGACGTCCCCTGGAGCCCAATACGCGCATACGTGTATTCCACGAAACATCCCTGCTCGCCCAAGTTTTCGCGTATTTGCAAACCAATGTTGAAAACACAAAAACTTGGGCGCGCGGCTTCATTCTTGTTTGAGAAACGTGGGAACGAAGGTTTGTCTACGTTTTGAAAACTTGAGCGAGCTGGAGGAAACACAAATAAAAAACTTGGGCTTCAGCCGTTGGTAAAACGAATAAAACTTGAGTCAGAAGAAGTTAATTCGAGCAAACGCAATTGATGCAATTGTCGAAAGGTCCTGATATGTATGATACCGTTGAATTCCAAAAGCAGTCTTAATAATTATTAGCTAAACTAAGCTTGCTACGCAACACACCTTACCAAGCTTGAATAAAAACCTTTAAACCTAACCTAATCGACTTACCAGAATGGATGAAATGTAGAGTGTTTGACGATTTTGTGCATTACAAGTTTGGTGCGAGGCGAGAAGGAAGATAACCAAAGCCAAGCTAATACCCAGCTCAGCTTTCCAACTCGAAAACTTTCCCATTTCGTCAGCTCTTACCTCCAACTTTCACCACGCTTACTCTAAATTCTTATTGGTAGTAGTACCTGCTTGACCTACTTATTGTTAGTAATATTTCACAACGGATAATGTGTAGAGTTTTACTATATTGTTGTCACAGGTAAAGAGAGGCCGGAGCGGTACGATGCTGTCAGTCAATTAACTATTCGTGTACACTATTGGCTGCTAAATATTTCGATCTTCTGAAAGAAAAACCAACAGTGGTATGGTGGTGTGGCCAGACTACCACAGTATTACTTGTGTATATGGGTATATGAAGAAAGTACATAGGAAAGTATGTATATCTGAAATCAGAGTATCTTAACTGCTACCAAGTAAATTCCATGTTATATGGCCATACCTAATACACTAAACTAAAACAAAAACTTGGACTCGGTTCAGAAAACATTGCCAATTTACCAAAATACTTCATCTAGACTATATGAACTTTTTTGTTCTTCTAAATAAGAGCCATGTGTTGCTTTGATTTTGATTTTACAAATCGTATCCTCAAACTGTGTTTTATAAATGAAGCCCCACAGATGCCCCACAGATGCCCCATGTTAAATTTATTTTATTGGAGTTTATGGCCCAGACTTCCAGACTCCCAGATGCCTCCGTCAATTACGGAAATAAACTACCAACCAGTCGTATTCACGAAGAAGCATAGATAAAGCTGAAATAAGACGTTGCCAAGAATTCCGCCCCCTACATTCTAACCCGGAACAAGTTAATAGTTATAAGTGAACCGGGAAAATATGGAGGTCAAATCAAAGACAAACTATTTTTTACGAAATCGATTTGGGTATATAAGAAGAACAAATATCCTGTTTTACTATACAGATTTGACTTCTGCTAATGTTTTCTCCCCATTCTCCAAAACGATGTAAGGTAAGGCATGTATTTTGGGTCGAGTAAGAATCGAGTAAGAAATTCACCAGCTTTCTAGGTCATGACTTTGCTAATGATTAATTTTTGTCTCGGCTTTCTACAAAATCAAGGCTTGAATTTAGGGTCCTATTGGTTTGATGTATTTCTTCTGTCGACCGGGACAAGTCTTTACATGAGCTTCTTTGATCTTCTTTGCTCGTACACTAAAAACTATATACAAAAATATAACAGAAAATCTTGCATATATGACAGTTTTATAGGAAAAATCTTGTCACTATCTCAGAGGAATATTCAGAAGTCTTTGTTTAAGATATATGTTAGATGTAGACACCAGATTTAAAGTAAAACAATTAGTACTGCGAATGTACAAGCTAAAAGATTTCGAAACCGGAAATATAAATGTGCAGGGAGTTATGTTTCGATTGAAATGAATTTGTAATCGGTCCGAGAATGGTGTGTCACTAATTGAATGCTAAATGATAAGTTCTTGTATGGAAGCCTGAATTAAGGGTTAAAAATTAAAACACAAATTCGATATAAATGTGTAGGAACATTCCCATTTCCCCCACCATTTCCTCTCAAGTGCTTTCTCCGCTTTCACTCAGCTACAACAGAGACAAAGTTTAGGAGCTTCCTAAATTGGGACAATTGGATAGCAGACAAATCAATGCAACCCTCTAATAATAAATTGGTGCCATTTATAGCGGCAATGGAGTAAGTTAATTAGCAATGGAAAAGTTGAAGTGGCATTAAAGTATTTCACGCAGCCTAACCTACCTGAATCTAGTTTAATAACTTTTGAAAACCTTGTAATTTTTAATATTTTGCATTAGGAATTTAGTTTAACCTAACCTACTCTAAATAAACCTAACCTAACATTAATGTACTTATTCTAGTTGAATTTCTCTCGATGTCGTTTGTAAGACCATCAACGTTGGTGATTGCACAACAAGTTTATAACGGAATGGTCACAAACACGGAAATAATCGTTATATTTATGTAGTAACAACTGCGCGTTATTTTCTACAGGCTACTAAGCGTCATTTGAAGCTCAACGCCCTTATATGAACGATACACCTATCCTTGTCAAAAGTTGAGCACTTGTATTTTGCCATATGCTTAATTAAAAATG
Source organism: Ceratophysella denticulata (assembly GCA_034694925.1). Taxonomy (NCBI): domain Eukaryota; kingdom Metazoa; phylum Arthropoda; class Collembola; order Poduromorpha; family Hypogastruridae; genus Ceratophysella; species Ceratophysella denticulata. The sequence goes on from JAQFYT010002720.1 coordinate 7,405, forward strand.
AATTAGTATGCTTTAATCTCGTGTCTGGAAAACAGGACCACACATTTACAGAAGATATGTATAGGTAAGGTACCAAATAAGGTCGGTCATAAAGAAGTCATCGTAAAGAAATAAATCTATTGGAAATAAAAGATTTTAAAGGCAGGTTTTCTTTATTGAATCATAATATAATTCCATTTCTTTCAAAGAGACGTTCGGTTAATTAGAGTTCACCTATAAACCCAGCATCAGCGGGTGTTGCACATTTACGATACATTAGGGTAGTAGAACATATTAGAATACGTGTAAGGCATGGCAGTGACTTGTATATTTAGGATTGGAGTATAGGGTGCTTTGTAGACACGAACACGACACACGACGGATGAAAGTGGGTCGTTGGTTATTTTATGCCGTTTCTCGTAGTGGCACTTCCACAGCCGCCCTTGTTGAGCCAGCAGGGGCCTAAATATTTAAAAATCAATATTACAAAAATTTCCAACAAAAGGATTAGCGCGGTTTCATAAATAATCAAAATATAGTACAAAGAAAATACTACTCACATTATTTTTCTTCTTATTGGCAATAATCTCGAGTACTGCAATTAAAATTGCAATCAAAATAGCAACAATTGTGATGTAAAACACACCAGCCATTGTATGCAAGCAAAGAGGCCCGTTTTCAACATCATCATCGTCATCATTGTCCTGCGGATAAAACGAGAATCAAAGGTATTGCAAAAGTAACAGAATTAAAGTATTGAAATGAGACTGTGTTAAATAAATACCTCATTATCATTCTCTGTAGTACATTCATTCCTTTGTTTGAACCATTTTTGTTCCAAATTCTCCAGTTCTCCATTTTCTTTCAACTCGATTATTGCCAAATTGATTTCTTTCCTAATCAATGGGTAAATGTATATTCAGTCTCGATGTGGAACAATATAGTCAGCCCATTTACTGGGTAAATGACATACTTGTATCTGAAATCAGGTCTCATTGCAACTCCATATCCCTTTTTGGGCCCAAAGAAATGTGGAGCTAGTATAGTGTTACAGGGCTGTTTACCATTTTCATTCTCTGCATACGGTGACTCAATAATAAATGCAAAATTGTCTGAAAAATCACACAAAAATCAGACAACCAGGAAGAATTATATGTCTTCAAATGAGAAAATGTGTGTACCGCTAGTATTCCGAACTTTGGCGAAGCCATCTTCCATTGTCCTTACTAGAGTATTATGACTTTCTTTTTTCTCCACGATTTTTCTGAAAAGTTTCCTGTAGAATGGGACCTTGGAGAACTATGGAATTAAATGTGTTGGTAAATATAAGTTTCCGATGAATTATTAGTAGCGCAGTCAGAAAACTCACTTACCCTAAAGTAGTCATAAGTACTTCCTGCTCTTAGTACTCCAGGAACAATGTTTGATTGACCGAGTAAATCGTCTACATTTTTGATCCTGATTGCCTCCTCATTATCCTTCCCCAAACGATCCACGACCCGATCAGCCGCAAAAGTAGCAATATAGGCTCCAAGGAAAATTATAACAAAGACCCAGAATGTTATCTGTAGAAGGCGACCAGCAGCGGACCTGAACAGAATTATTTAGTAATAAACTAGGCTGTTACCCGATCTACGATTTGGAAGGGGCTGGGTTGGTTACACGCCTAAGCTTATATGGTTGATGGCAACACTCGCTCGGTAGCTTAGGCTCAGGCGCGTTAAAAAACTCATCCGGTAGCTTATCCGCACGCAAAGACTCACCCGGTTGATATTGCGCATATTCCGTACCCGGTAACTGGTGCGCATGTCAACATTCACCCCATAACTTCTGCGCATGAAATCCCTGACCTCCCTGTAGCTGCTGTGCATGAAAATACTAACCCGATGGCTTAATTACTGCGTATGAAAACAATCACCTTACTGATACAGCGCAGAGAAACACCTGTCTGATATTGCGCAGATATTGACCTGGATGACCAAGAATTATTTAATGATTGACCTTTAGGTCACAATGTGTAAGCTTTCGCTGTATACCTTGGTGATCCGACGATACCATTAGCCCAGAAGGTGATGGCTGGGGGTGGTGGGGGGAGCGTTGGTAAGGGTGGTGGTTGACGGAGTCTGGCCAATCGTGCCTCTTCCACTTTTTTAGCCACGCCCTTTTCGAGGAAGAAGAGAAGGAGGGGGAGGAGGAAGAGCGTGAAGAGGAGGAGGAGCCAAAGACCAAGGCTCAATGGGCGGAGAAATATATATGACCCTGGGCCTGAGTCTGTTGCTTCCGGTTTCCGCATCAGTATCCCAAGCTGGAACTCAATGAACGGCATAGTAAAATCCACAACAGAGGCACGGTTACGGGATATTGTCAATGGGGCAACAGCCAAATCCGCTCTCTATACAAATAGACAGAAACATTGACATTCAACATATGGTTAGGTCAAGTTAGGTCAGTATACGGCACTGTTATAGAATGCGATCAATCTCATATGTTCTTAAAACCATTATTGCGTCAGGAAAACGAAAATGCTATTGTATGTCAGTATCCTATATCGTATTGGACAACGCATAATAAATATATTTACCTGAGCTGGGTTGACCGCTAGGAGCTCTCCGATCATTCCATTCCAGCTAACAGTCTGGTTGTGATAACTCCCATACTTGTTATCATCTACCCTCTTTAGCTTATCTGCATACACATCAGGCACATGACAAAATTCAGCACATTGTTAGGTTAGGTTAGGGTAGTGTCGATAAAAGACTTAGGAGAAATTTTAATGGTCTTATAAATAAACTGAAACTTCCTATAAAAATACGGACTACACGTTTAATGCAAAGTTCCCTACAAATTAATGAATGAAATGTGACTTAAAGACTTACATGTAAACTTGAGTTTTGACTGGAGCAAGTCAATGATATCTTTGCAGAAACCATAATAGTCTTCGTTCTGAGCCGTATTTTCTTTGCTCATCAAGTAAGGCTCCGTCTATGGAAATTAATAATAAGAATTAAATTAACAATAACCAATAAATAGATCCGAGTACTCACAAGGATTGAGGTGATGACGAGGTTGGTCTGTGCCAGGGATTGCCCACTCGAATGATGGATGAAACTGAATATTAATGTCAATAACAATACACGGATGAGAGACATTCTTATTGTTCTAAAAACTTCCAACAGAGAATGATAGCTACAAACTTCAAAGGAAAGTTCTCATTTCATTCTACTGCCACAAACATAGAAGATCCATACTCTTCTGTGATGAGATGACTCCTATTTTTGGAACAAAGCTGCTGCATTAAAGCAGACTTATTTATTTCCCGATCTGACACACGCCTTTCTCGTTGTAAAATATACAGCACTTTGCGGATGCTCCGAACTAACACATAGCACAACACGATAAAATTCACACAAGTCCGAATTTCTCATCATCTCCGATCTCCACATGCATTTCGCTGTAAATTCGGGTTAAATTCCGGGACGCATGCCTTTGGGTTGTGTAATATACCGGAATATGCATTAAAGTGATGAAAAACTAGGATGATAGTCTGACCGCTGCCGCCGGAAAGAATACTGGAAAACTTATTCCGTGTACACTTTGTGACTACGAACATAAGCTATAACAATAGGCGATGGGATGACCAAGGTTAAAAAAACCGACTAATAAAACACTCTAAGAACTCTCTGGCTCATCCCAATCAGTGACCGTCTTGGTTTGTAGAGACTAGGTACTATTGCTGGAAGCGGATTATACTTGGCAGAGATTCCATATACACACAACTGTAATAACATTTTCAGTCTCGTTATTATGACGAATGAGGGAGCATATCCGCCAGCCAGCGTCTGTTACTGGAAGGTGTCTTCTTAACTCTTCCATGAGATCTTTATTATAAAGATGAAATCATTATCATAACATACCTAAGAGTTCTGTAAGTAAGTACCTTGACCAAGCCAGATTTTACAACTTTTTTACGGGCCAGTTTTTCTTAACGTTACGGTGAACGCAAACTAAGAACTCGTGACTTGTTATCCACCTTGTTCAGTGAGATACAAAATAAAACATTACATACTACCTTTGCATCTCGGACTGGAAGATGAAATGAAAGATGAAAAGATGAAAGATCAGAAACATTCTATACAGCCAGCCAGAAACAAAAGCTTACTTTTCATCATATTATCTGTACGCCTATATATCATGATGATTCATGGTCGTATACGCACTGTTGAATATATTTAAGCTGGAATATTTTAATTTCAATAAATTTACACCCGAACATAATACATTAAACTTTAAATTATAAAAAGATCGGTTTCACACCACCAAACACACACCAATTTTGTGCACACTCAATTGAAATTTGCGGATAAAAATATATTTTAAGCCCGTCTCCAAGTTTTTTTTCATAACTCGAAAAAATCGTGAAAATTCGTAAAAGACAATTCACTCATTTGCAATTTCAAAGTATATACTATGATATGTTAATAAGTTGTTGTATTGTGTCTTCCGATTGTAGATGTAAATGTAGGTTGATAGATTTGGAAGCGTGAAAAAATTTGTAGCTTTTTATTAGGGCACCATGCACTCGTTTCATTGCCCTGAAATTGGATTTGGAATATTGTGGAAATTTTTACCTAAAAATTGGATTATTATTCACTCGGATATAAAGATACTGAACTTTCTATAGATTTAATTAGATTTAGGATCATGTTATTTATCATTTAGTCGAAGATAAGAAAGGTATTGAATTGTCAACGTAAAACCAAGCGAACCTGGAGTAAGGCTAATTCCACTAAATAATTCTAGGAATACAATAGT